>JAZBGW010001034.1:0-18222 GCA_037464815.1 Mylabris variabilis
TCTCACGCTGAATCGACAAACGGCTCCGGAATCCCCTTAAGTATTGATTTTTTTTTTAACAAAAATTAATTCAATTTTAGTTATTCGAAAAGTACAATTTGTCGTAAATTGGATTTCGATGATGAAGAAGAACGGAAAATTAAAGAAGGTGCTGAGACTTTATTGAATCTAGCTGGTATTACTACAACAAGGAAACGGTACAATTCAAATAATGATAATGGTAATGATGATTATTATTATTATTATCATAATACTACTAATAAACGTATGAAATTATCACCGAAATATGAAATTGATGAGAATGATGAGAAGCCTGTGCCGTTTAAACCGAGACTATTACGTACGAAAAAGAAAGATAATAAAGTTATTATTAATAATAATAACAATAATAGTAGTAATGATGAATGGGTGAAACATAGGCGTGAATTAGAGAATAACCAACACAGGTAATCGAACGCCCCATTCTAATTAATTAATTAATCAATAATTCTAGTGTTAATGTAAAAAAAAGTCTAATTTTTGTTCGGTATAGTGGTGTATAAAGGAAAATTGCAAATAATTATGAATTGTTTCAGGAAATTATATTGACTGAAATATTGATTTTATGTGTTTCAAAATACCAACAGTTCCAAGTCAAATTACAAATCGTACTAATACTTTTTTCTGTCTATACAATATATTTACGTATATAGTTATAAATGTATAAATGTAAAAAGTAATTTGTTTTTATAATTGAAATTTTAAATATTTGTTAAATTATCAATTCATTATTATGATTATTGTGTCATATTTATAATAATTTGACTATAGCGAAAATTTTGAAAAAATAGTTAAAGATTGCTCAACTTTTGTATATAGACTTTATAAATACGGTGCTAATTATTTTCTTTTTTATTTTTTACATAATTAATTTATCATTTGGTTTGCTTTGTCCAATTATTGGTTTGGAACTGTTTGAAATACGACACGTTTAAAGCAAATTATCAATTTTTATTATCAATATTGTTACCAAAACTTTAGTGACTAGTTTAGTTGAATTGGGGATATTTTTTTGTATATATATTATGTTTTTTTTTTCGTTTGATTTGGTTATTGTTATTACTCGGTTCTCTTTAATTTATCCTAATTTATTCAAATTGTTAGTTAAATATTTAAAACTATAATGAAACAGATTAAAATTTGTTACAATTTTCAGGAAACAAAAAACCAGTGCGACATATCAAATCTGTTCCATTATATAATCAAAAAAATAATAATTTCTAAACATTTAAGCAATAATAGTGCGAAAAACAAACATAAAACTGTATCAGTGATAGGAAATGAGGAAAAATTTTTCTCCACAATGCCTCTATAGAAACTCACTTTCAAGTGGGTATTATCACCATGGGGGGCATAATTTTAGGATTGTAAATTGAGAATTTTAGGATATATTTTTTCTATTTCCCGTGATACATGATCTTCCTAATTGTAAATACATATACATAAAAAAATCTATATATTGTAAAAAAGGAAATAATATCGAAACAATCATTAATGTTTCAACAAAGTAATAGTAATAATCATGCGTGTGTGATTAAGTGTGTGTATGCATGCATGCATATTTTTAAATAATTTCCCGATAAAATTTCTTATTTTTTAGTTCAATTTTTATTTAAATCGGTGAGAATTCTAAAAAACAATTCTATAGCAATACCAGTTTTGCCTGATCTAGTTCAATAATACTCTTCAGCTTTTTGCCAATTTTGATCTTGGCTTCATTGTTTAAAATCCCACCAAAAAAATTATAATAATTAAACAATCTATGTGCCAAATTATTTAATTATTAATAATTATTATTATAGTTGATATAAAAATGCAAAAACAGTTATTTTTTGGCGCCGCCTGTCTTCCATTTTTTATATAAAAAAAATAACCATTTAAAGATGTTTTTTCAGTTCTTTAACGAAACCAAAATGTGTAATTTTTATGGAAAGATTTCTTTTAATCCTTTATCATATAATTATTAAATATCATCTATCTTCACCCTCCATCCTTTTCGCCCCCTATCTACTTCCAACGATATTGTTTTATTGTTAAATAATTTGTAGTACATATATTTTAATTGATTTAAATAAATTACAATTATCTTAATTAATTATCAGTTTGTTTAGTCCCCCCAAGTCCTGCCCTCTTTCTATCATCACCCCCTTCAAACGAATCATGATTGTTGTTTTTTTTCTTTTTTCAGTGGAATACAAGTTTTGGAAAAACCCATTGGTGTCATCATCATCAAAACAGCTTTGGTGATAAATTCTGGTGGTTATGGTCAAGAAACAATAACTATGGCATACTATGGTATGGATAATTTTTATGCATTGTTGTCAATATGTCACATACGGATTATTTTCTTATATTCTATTTGTAAGTCTCATTGGTTCCTTTACTTATACGAGTTGACAATACTATTTCACCTCGCAATTGGCCATGTCTTTGTCATGAAGGGTCATAACTTGGTTTATCTTTATTTGATGTATCTTTCAGTATACAGGCTGTCCCGTAAGTTGCGCATTTTCTCATAAGGGGCAGATGGGGGATGAAATTCTAAGACGAACAGTCCTATATCGTTTTGTTATCTAACGCACAGCTTATTAGTAATTAATTAAATTAAGTAGCCAATCAGGTGCTCTCTTAGTTTGAACGGCTGTCGCGCCAGCCTGATAACTGATGCGCTTCCCACGTCCTCTCCTTTTATCGCTATAGTGAGCACCTGATTGGCTACATGATTTAATTAATAACTAATTACCTGTGCGTCAGATGATAAAATGGTACAGGACTTCTTGTCTCAGAATTTCAACACCTATCTGTGCCCCTTAGGATGAAATACGTGACTTACGGGACATCCTGTATACACAAATAGTCGAATAAAGATATGACGCTACGGCACCAAAGGCATGGTCAATTGCTAGATGAAATACCGTGGTAAACGAGATATTAAAAATCCATTGGAAAATTTCGTCAAATCGTGGAATTTAAAAGATGATTGCGGCAACGTTGAATAACTGCACGCATCATAGTAATCTATTCTTTTATCAACTTGTATTGTGAATTGATTTCGGTACAATTTTTGCAAATTCTCATCAAATTTTGGACCAATAAATCATTAATAATAAAAAAGTGAGTAAGATTGCTAATATTATCAATTTTACTACTAGGCTAACTATTTGTGTTTTTCATTGTTTATAGACAGTGGATGAAGATTTAAGAAATCATGTCATCTGCAGATTCATTCATTGTGAATTTCTACAATTTAGATAGTATCACATTGGCGGAAAGACGTCGAAACTTCTATAAATTACTCGACGCTAATAAAGATTTAAAATCAAATCCGGTAATTGTTGATGAAATTGTTGGAAAATTAAAACCACGTACATTCTTAGAAGAATTATTCAGATTAGATTTCTTATTGTATTATCAACATACACAAGAACTTTACAATATATTTAAAGATGGTAATGAGATTTTCGTTAGTAAAATTGTAAAACATCAATGGTTCTTTGAGGAGATCTTTAAAGATATTGATGCCGAACAATTAATAAATGATATTTTACCAACAACATCCTATACAGTACGTATGAAAATCTTAAAGAGATTAAGTCGATTATTACATGGTGAACGATTCGATCGAATCTATGATGGTTTAAATCAACGTTATGGTGAATTTATTGCAAATCAATTTTTAGTAGGCTGTAGTAATGGAAAAATCGAAAAAATCCTACAAAATCATCGACAAATAATATTGAATGATAATCAAATGATGATTTTATATAGACGTGATCGTCAATTAATTTTAAAATATTTTAAAATACATCGACCGAATTCATATGATTATCTTAAATTTTTCAATCATATCTTTGTTAATGATTATGAATTCTATCAGAAATTAGATGATGAGTATAGTTTACCTGCACAATTAGGTAAACGTTCAACTAGACGTATTGTCTACAATCG
Source organism: Mylabris variabilis (assembly GCA_037464815.1). NCBI lineage: Eukaryota > Metazoa > Arthropoda > Insecta > Coleoptera > Meloidae > Mylabris > Mylabris variabilis. The sequence goes on from JAZBGW010001034.1 coordinate 3,988, forward strand.
TAGAAATCACATGATACAATCACCGGATTATTACAGAAATCGGGTGAATCTAACGACTGCTATAAGGAAATTACGTGGTGATTCTAAAGTTCTACTGAAAAACGCTGTAGAAGAACGCAATCAATCGGATAATAAAATTCGTGAGACTTTCGATTGGATCCAAATATTCCCAAAGAAATACCAATGGAAATTGTTTAAAGAATACATAATGAATCGGTATAAAATTGATGAGTATTTAAAATTAATCGATCAACGTTTTGTTGAAATCATCGATAATGCTGATGATCGACAATTGATTGTTAAACGGAAAATCTTGGATGGTGAATCGGATTTCATCAAATTTCTCGATATAAACGAATCGATACCGATGCTTAAAGAGAAAATCAATTTAACATCAACAATATCGGATAGGATACGTTTTTTGAAACAATTAATTGAAACTTGCCATTTTCATAACGACATAAATGCACTAACAAATATTGTAAAGTATTTCTCAATAAAACATCGTAACGATGACAAATATCTTCAATTCGATTTCTTAAGTACCATTAAACAAACATTCGGCTATCAAAAATTAAATGGTGATATTTGGAAAAGTTTACTAGAGATCTTCGAGATACACAAATTGAAATTCAATAAACAACCATCAATAGATGATCGATTAGCTTATATTGAGTTTTTATTCGATCACAATGAAAATATTGATGATGAATTATTGCCAGTATTAAAAGATGCTGGTTATTTTCGAGTTAATTACATTGTAATTGAACGCAATCGGAAATTTTGGAAATATTTACTCGAATTTGTCATCAATAATGCTCCACGTATTGTTGAAGAGAAAGATCTATGTCGATTCGATGTTGAGATAATCGATCAAATCAATCGATGGAATCAAAAGAATCCAAATGATCAATTATCGATGTTTGATTATCCAAGAATTATAAACAATTTTAAATCGTTTGTATCTGATAGCTATTCATATACATTTGTTGGTATGTTAAATAAGATGGTTAGGAATAAATCATCAATACTACGAGATGAATTCTTGAAATATTTCTGGCGTGATCTTTTTCGTTATGGTGATTCAAAAAATCTGTCATGGTTATTACGATATGATATTGCAGAAATACAAAATAATTTCAAGGAATTCACAAATTGGTGCCTTAATCATGCCAGAGACAATAGATTTTTATATAAATTAAAGAAATACACCCATTTACAATTCGATAATGGTCTGATCGAATTGTGTTTAAAAAATTTAGATGGGGAGAATTCGATTCGATGTCTATCAATATTAATGTCCGGTGAGAGATTTCAACAATTTGCTGATGAATATTCGCAAATTCCATCCAAGAAATTGAATTTAAACGATGATAACGAAATGAAATTGTATAAAATCCGATGTTCAATTGCGAAATTCTATAAACATACAAAATATCCAAAAGCTATAAATTCACTGTACAAATACTGTATTGGTGATTATTTAGGATCAGCATTAACATCATTGTACAGTTTCATGTATCATCTACCTGAGAATCAATTAGGACCAATATTGGATGAGATTAATACAACAAAAGCTGTATCATTCCGTAAACATGCATTGTTTTTAGCATGTGAACTAACTGATTACAATACTGTTAAACGTATTATAACGATTCTAAATCAAACTGAAGGTGTACAAAGTTTACAGAAACGTTTAATTAAAACAACAATGCAGTATTTAATGAAGAATCCAATGGAACAAATCTTCGAATTACTTCAACTCAATATAAGATTTGTAAACAAGAACGATGATGATCTAATAGAAGAATTGGTGACTAGTAATGAAATACCGCGACAATTTATTGCAAAATACGTTGAATTTATTTGGGATTTCTTAGATTTTATCAAAGATAGATCTGCACGGTATCGACAATTGAAAGAAGACATATTACATCGACTCAATAGCGAAATTGTAGATGAATTATCGTTGGAATTTTGTCAAACACTTATCGATCAGCACTTTTTAAAAGCGAACATTATAACAAAACCAACAATGTATGATTTTATTGCAAAAATCTTCATGTCTGAAAGTAAACAATTGTTGATTTTCCAACAAATTATTCGAATTCTAGATGAATCAGAGAATGATCACAATAAACAGACATTTGTATCGTCGTATTTCGATACGTTTATGGAGAAAGGTTCTATTGAATTTTTGCAATTTATTGTAAACTATTGGGAGAAACTCATCGATCCTATTCAACATTTTTCAAGTTACGTTAATATCTTCTTTTTAAAACTGAAAATTTGCCAAATTTCCACAATTGATACAATTATTGAAAGAATCGTTGAATTTTTTAATGATTTAATCGAGAAATATTCACAGTTTGTCGTTTATAATTTTGTTAAATTAATGGACGCTAATATTCGGTATTTTACCGAGAATCGATACGATTTCTATGAGGAATTATTATCGAAATATTACAACAATATTAATGTGGTAATGTTGGTATTATTGTGGCTACCAGAAAGTTGTCCAAAACGTAAATCAGAACAATACCAACGGATTTTGGAGAAGATCAAAATGGTCGAGAATCCGGGTGTACGGATTAATTTCAAATTAAAATTTAAACATGTCGATTATAATGAAGGCGATACAAATTTAATGGAAACTGATTGAATTTTATAATTATCAATAGATAGCAACATGACCTTATTTTTCTTACAACAATTTCCTAATTAGATACGAATCGAATTAATTTCAGTATTAAAATCATCTTCAAGCCTATAACAATGGATCAAATTGAAGATGTCGGTATTAAACAAATGGAAAAATCCAAATACATCCAACCGTACACAATGGAATTCTTACAGAATGGTGAAGCTAAATCATCGGATTTAATTAATACACACAGTGGTGTAGCTATATTAATCTATCATCCAGAACGTGATAGTTTAATATTTGTGAAACAATTCCGTCCATCTGTCTATTTCAGTAGTATACCATTTGAAGAACGTCAACACGATATTGATATTGAAAAATACCCACCTGAATTGGGTATAACATTAGAATTGTGTGCTGGTATTGTTGATAAGAATAAACCACTTGTTGAAATTGCTAAAGAAGAAATTTTGGAAGAATGCGGCTATGATGTACCGATTGAGAAATTGAAAAAAATCTATTCGTGTGGTGTTATAGTTGGATTCTATTGTGAAGTTGATGATCAAATGAAAATTAATAAAGGTGGTGGTGTTGGTGATGAATTAATAGAAGTTGTTGAGATGACAATACCGGAAGTTCGAAATTATATTAAACAAGAACGTGTTAATAGTCCTGCTAGTTTTCTATTTGCTATCTATTGGTTTTTATACAATAAAAATCGATATTAATAATTAAAAGGCGCTTTATTTTCGTATAATTAAAGAAAAATTAATTAATCATTTGAAGTATAACTAGTATCACAATCACATTCTGTATCAGTAGTATCAGTTTCACTATCATAACTTTCGGTAGTATAAGATGATGTATAATCAGTAAAATCGGATGTAAAAGATGTATCAGTAGTTGAATCTGAGAACGACGAATCACTAGACGTTGTATATTTTCTAGATCGTCTACCCTGTAATTATTTTAAAATGCAATTTGTATTAATTCGAATTAAACAGGAAGAAATTACGGAAAATTCACCTTACTAGGACAATTACATTTCGGATTATTTGTATTTGGATTATTCTTACGATTGGTCGACATTTTCAACTCTTCACTCTTAACGGATGGAATGTTTTAAAAAAGACAACGAAATGAAAATTCCAAAGATGTTGAAAATTCGATAAAATTATCGTCTAGATAATTTGAATTTAAGCGATATTCAATTTGAATACTCGCCACTAGATGGCAGTGATTCGGACGAAAAAATACCAACGGGGATAACACGAAAAATTCAAATTTATCGCCACTTTTGGACTTTAATACCAAATTTTTCCATCGAATTTCCTAATAAGATAATTGCATCAAAATTTCATTAATATAACCGTATTGTAATTGTTAATTGCATTAACTATGGATAAAATTAAAGATGTTGTTATCAAACCCACAATTTCATCCAAATATCTACAACCATTTACAATGCATTACACACAGAATGGTAAAAAAAAATCATGGGATTTATTAAACACCCATGATAGTGTAGTGATAATAATCTACCATCCGAAACGTGATAGTTTATTATTTGTTAAACAATTCCGACCGGCTGTCTATTTCAGTAATATTCCATATAAAGAACGTCAAACTGGTATCGATGTTAATAAATATCCACCTGAATTGGGTATCACACTAGAATTATGTGCTGGTATTGCTGATAAGAATAAATCGCTTGTTGAAATTGCTAGAGAAGAAATTTTAGAAGAATGCGGCTATGATGTACCAATCGATAAAATCAAAAAAATCTATTCATATCGTGCTGTTGTTGGTTCAATTGGTAGTCTACAAACTGGATTCTATTGTGAAATTGACGATGAAATGAAAATTAATAAAGGTGGTGGTGTTAATAATGAATTAATTGAAGTAGTTGAAATGACTTTAGAGGAAGTTAAAACGTATATTCAACAGGAGAGTGTTAAGAGTCCTGCTAGTTTTATGTTTGCCATCTATTGGTTTTTATGTCATAAAAATAGATAGTTTTTATATTTTCTAGTTGTTTGTTAAATAAATAATGAAATTAGTTTTTAATTTGTTTAATTAACCAACTGTAAGATATCGCGCTGTTTTTTTCGAAATTACACCACAACCAACCTTGTAAAAATTAAACAACTAATAGAAGTGGGACAGCGTTGCCATATCGTCAACATTTCAGCAAATTATTCAAAAGTTATTGCAGGTTATAATATTGGCAACAGTCAGATTCTATACCTTTCCTATGACAAGTTTATCATAAAGATTTAAGATTAAGAATTTCGTTATCAGTATTAAAGTTGCATAATTTCAGGTGATTATGGATAATGTTAAAGATGTGGAAATTAAACCATTACAAGAGTCGATTTACCTCCAACCTTACACTATGCATTACATCCAGAATGGTAAAAAGAAAACATGGGATTTATTACAAACCCATGATAGTGTGGCAATCTTAATCTACCATCCAGAACGTGATAGTTTATTATTTGTTAAACAATTCCGCCCACCTGTTTATTATGGTAGTATACCATCAGAAGATCGTCAAAATCGTATTGATGTTAATAAATATTCACCTGAATTGGGTATAACATTAGAATTATGTGCTGGTTTAGTTGATAAGACGAAATCATTAATTGAAATTGCCAAAGAAGAAATATTGGAAGAATGCGGTTATGATGTACCAATTGAGAAAATTAAAAAAATCGGTTCATATCGGGCTGGTGTTGGTTCAATTGGTAGTTTACAAACAGCATTCTATTGTGAAATTGATGATACAATGAAAATCAATGATGGTGGTGGTATTGATGATGAAATTATTGATGTCGTTGAGTTGACCATTCCAGAAATTAAACAATATTTAAAACAGGATAATATAAAAAGTCCACCTAGTTTCATGTTTGCCATATATTGGTTTTTATATCATAAAAATAAATAATTATGTAATTTATTTTAATTTAGAACGAAATTAAATCTATTGTTGTATAAATAAATCGTTAATTCTTATTATTATAAGAAAGTTATAATAATAATTAAGTTTATCTCCATTCAAATAGACAACATTGTTAATAAGGGAAATATGACAACAGGGCACAGTTATTTGGTTAAAATTAGCGAATTTAGATCAAGTTGGCAGCAAATTCAAATTAGAAAACTAAAAGTGCTGGCTATATCCGAGTTCAACTCAAATTGGCACACATCGGAAATATTACTCGTTATATCCGATCTTGGAGATAAATTCGTGAAAATAGTTTTGCAAATACCATAATTCGCAGACATGCTCAATGTAAAGTAAATTAGTGCGGAGAAAAAATACTAGATGGCGCTAAATTTTCAGCAATTTATTTGAATAAAAATCACCATTGACTAGTTTTTAATTAATCTGATTTCATACACAATTGATTTGTGATTATATCCGAATTCTAGCCTCACTTTAATCACTAATATTTGTTAATTCTACTAATCGTTGTATCAAATTACGTTTTACGTTCCCAACCCATGGCTTACTTTGATCGAAATAATTCTAATCAGATCGTTAAAATCGTACCCACTTTTACCGAATATGTTGCTCTTATATTTAGTTATATGTAAATATAAAATGTATTTTTTAGCTTACCTTTGTGGCGATGAAGTCGATGAAGATTCAGCTGACTACGAAAAAAACACTGTTTTTTGTTTGTTTTTTCTCTACTGTAATCTGATTAAACTCACTAATTAGACAATCAATTTAAATTATATCACATTAATAACACTGGAATATACACGAAATTCGAAAATTTACAACATTTTGCCACTTTCTTCACAGTCGGGAAACGGATTTTCACAGTGACTGAGATTCGAATGAATGAGACATGCGTAAAGGAAGCGTTACGTGAGATAGAATAGTATAAAGGAAAAAACACTAGATGACGCTGAATCAAAACAGTTTTATTATAGAAAAAAATAATAAATGGAATTATATAATTTTATCAACACACATATTTTATTAACATATGCACATATATCAATAATTTCAAACAGTTTAATATCTATAGTACAAGCTACGCCAATGATCATTACATAAATATCAACAAGTGTGACGTCATATAGTACAAGTATTGTCAAATGTCATATGGTACCGGTTGCCAAGTTCATTGCTCTAAAACCGTCCACAGACTATACGATCGGTCCTACTACAAATTGTGCGACAGATTGGATAGACAATCGGTCCAACCAGTTGCTTATGTCAGTTAGATCCAAGCAACGCCAATTTCTCAACCGATGCTGTTAGAATGAGACAAGTTCCAACGTGCGGATGGCTAGACAAACATTGGCGCCAACTCCTTTGATGTTTTGTCAAAAAAAACGACAACGCATGGCCAACTCCCAACATTGGCGCCACTCCCTTTTCCCCGGCTGCACAAAAACATCAAAAGAGTTGGCGCCAACGTTTGCCTAGTCATCCACACTTTGGAACTTATCTTAACTGCATCCGTTGAAGAAAAAAATTACTCGTCCAATATGAGCCAGTGTTCACACCAACGTTGGGACCAATGTGTGGAGCCGGCCTAAAAAAATAAAATGGGAATTACGCTTATTCACAATCAAGTTGCACAATTGTTGTAATGTGGAATTTTTGTGGAAATTCTATAAAGTAATGACGTCATATTTGTATCGACAATGTTTTAAACCCACTCATACACTAACACTTTAGTCGACAGTGAAAATAAATCGTTCTAAATTTAATTAATCAGTAATTTATTCATTTAAAAACAATCAAAAAATTATAGAATAGTACCTTTTTTACAAATTTGATGGTAAATTATAATTTTTTAAGCAATATTTCAGTGTAATCACCGATTCTTTAGTGTTAGTGTATGATAGCTTTAATGTAGTTCGAGTGGGTAGAAAGAGATAACAACGAACGAATTTTGACAGTTGCCTAACCTCAAAGTCAAACAACTCATCTAGAAACTTCACAATTGTTGTCGACTTCTTATTAATTAATTCGTTGATTAATTAAGAAATTAATTATAAAAGAAAGATGAGTTTTATGGGACCGATGCCGAGTCGTGAATTCCTCTGGGATGTTTTCCAACGGTAAATTGAATTTTTTACAAGAATTCAATATTAAACAGTAAATTTTATTGTTGTAGAGTTGATCGGGATAGAAGCGGTTATATCAATGCTGATGAATTACAACAGGCCTTATCAAACGGTACATGGAGCCCATTCAATCCGGAAACTGTCCGATTGATGATCGGTAAATTTTCTTAATTTTCTCAATTATTTTGATTTATTTATTTAAATTTTCTTCAGGTATGTTCGATCGTCACAATCGTGGCCAAGTCAGTTTTGAAGATTTCGGAGCATTATGGAAATACGTAACCGATTGGCAGAATTGTTTCCGGTCATTTGATCGTGACAATTCCGGTAATATTGATAAGCACGAATTGAAAACGGCTTTAACTACGTTCGGTTATCGTCTCTCTGATCATTTAATTGAGATGTTGATAAGGAAATTCGATCGGCACGGTCATGGGACGATATTATTCGATGATTTCATACAATGCTGTATTATTTTATATGTAAGATAGTATGTTTTAATGCGAGATTTTTGTGTTAATCCAATTTTTTTGGGGTAATTTGTAGACTTTAACCGCAGCATTCAGACAGCACGATACAGATCAGGATGGTGTTATTACAATACATTACGAACAGTTCTTAAGCATGGTATTCAGTCTTAAAATATAACAAAACTATGTAAACACAATAGATTACTTTATCTGTTTTTTATGTTATCAAAAGATGACTAATACGCTATTTTTTTATTGTTTTGTTACAGGCAACATTCCTTGTTATACCGAAAACATGAGGTTTTAAAAATAAAATTATGGCCAAATGCTTGATGTTCTCAACTATCACTGTTTATTACTTTTCTAATATTTCTCATATTGTTAAAAATTAACTCAATTCGATTTTAATCTCTAAATAAATGTTTAAATAGTAGATAAAATTCCAGAAAATCTCCTTTGAATTATCGATACTTTTCCTATAAAATTTGAATTTTGTCCGACCTTGTTGCGCATTGAATCCAATCAAACTATGAACTGAATCCAAACGCTTGCGCTTTTTATTTTCGCGTTTCGATAACAAGTAAATCCACCATCTAGTTGTAATTTAAAATGCGATGATTAATCCCAGTTGTGCTAGTTTATAGTTGAGTGTGTGATTTGTGTGCATGTGTGGTGATTTTTGACGAGGTGTGGCATTAGTTGATAGTAGTGATCATCATCAAAAAAATCACAACACCATGCATGTTTTTGTAGTACATCAGAGCGCACTTAGCACCCATTGGACAATGGTACTAACCACTTTATTTGTTAAAATTAACAATTTTCTATTTAAAATTAGGATTAATAATTCGGGTGTTAGTGACCCGAAAATTTACATAATCAATTGTTTAAATTTATTCGCCGTATAACATTAGTATTGATAAATAGGCATAATAATTATTGTACTATTGTTTGAGTTAATTTTATGAGTTTTATATAATTTATTTATATAAATATTTGTATCTAAGACGAATAAGTGGAGCTTATTTGTATACATACTATTTTAATTAGAACAATTTATCGGTTAACAGACGATAAATTTGGTGGAATTCGGCGTGAGAGTCAGTGGCGTAGCTAGGGGTTGGCTACACAGGAGCGGCTACCAGGCGCGCACTCTTTTTATCTAATGCTTAAACGTACAATCCAAATTACACTTTGTTATTGTTTGTTTTGTTATAAAATAAATTTTATGGGGCGCAAAATTCAAATCTTGCCCTGGACGTTAACTAATTTATCTACGACACTGGCCAGGATATCGCGCAAAACTACGATAATATACAGGATGTCTTGTATTTGGGATACAATTATACAGGGTTATTCACGTACAACGAAAAGTTCTTGTGGCAATTATTTGACGAGCGATTCAAGAAAAATTTTAAAGGTCTTTAGGGGTCTACGTGCAAATTAGAAAATTGCGTGAAAATTCACGCCGGTTTTAATCTAAACCAATAAATTGGCTACTAACTCTAGTAACTCTCTAGTAATTTCGGAATTTTTCATAAAATCGACGATTTTTAGCGAAAGAACGCCAAATTAGAAGCTGAAATTTAAAAAAATCGCCTAAAACGAGCAAAAACTAGCTAAATTGACGTATTTGGCAGATATTTACGAACTTCTTTTGGAAAATTGCGTGAAAATTTACGCCAGTTTTAATTTAAACTAATAAATTAGCTACTAATTCCGGAATTTCGTATAAAATCGACGATTTTTAGCTTAAAAACGCCAAGTTAGGAGCTAAAGTCCAAAAAAATAATGCCTCAAACAAACTAAAAGTAGCTAAACTGACGTATTTTGGATAAAATAAAACACAAATTTGCTCCCTGCAATTTTAGAGATATTTACAAACATCTTTCAGAAAATTGTGTGAAAATTCACGCTAGCTTTAATCTAAACGAATAAATTTACTACTAACTCTCCAATAATTTCAAAATTTTTAATAAAATCGACGATTCTGGCGTAAAACACCAAATTGGGAGCTAAAATCCAAAAAAATCGCCTAAAACTAGCCAAATCGGCGTATTTTAGCCGAAAAACACAAATTAGTTGCTAAAGCTGCAATTTGACAGATATTTACAAACTTCTTTTAGAAACTTGTGTGAAAATCACGCCAGTTTTAATATAACCCTGGTGGAAATGAGACTCGGAATAACTCGGAATAAACATTTTAAAAGTCTTATTTTCTCTGCAAATCTCTGAAAAAGTCTTCAAATGGAAATAAATTTGGACTAATATTATTATTATTTTTGTTAGTATTATTATTACCAGTATTAACTATACTCATAATAAAAAAATGGAAATATATTGTTTATTCCGAGTTATTCGGAGTCTCATTTCCACCAGGGAAACCAATAAATTGACTACTAACTCTCCAATAATTCCAAAATTTTTCATAAAATGGACAATTTTTAGCGTAAAAACACCAAATTAGTAGCTAAAATCCAAAAAAATCGCCTAAAACTAGCTAAATCGGCGTACTTTAGCCAAAAAGCACAAATTAATTGCTAAAGCTGTAATTTGACAGATATTTACGAACTTCTTTCAGAAAATTGTGTGAAAATTCACGCCAACTTTAATCTAAACCAATAAATTGACTACTAACTCTCCAATAATTTTAAGATTTCACATAAAATCAACGATTTTTAGCATAAAAACGCGAAATTAGGACCTAAATTTAAAGAAAATCATTTAAAACTAGCTAAATCGACTTATTTTTGCCAAAAAAGGACAAATTAGCTGCTAAAACTGTAATTTGACAGATATTCACGAACTTCTTTTGGAAAATTGTGTGAAAATTTACGCCAGTTTTAATCTAAACCAATAAACCGGCTCGGCTACTAACTCTCCAGTAATTCCGGAATTTCTCATAAAATCGACAATTTTTAACGTAAAAACGCCAAATTCAGAGCTAAAGTCCAAGAAAAACGCCTAAAATGAACTAAGAGTTGCTAAACTGACGTATTTTGGACAAAAAAAAAACATAAATTTTCTCCCTAAACTGCAATTTGACAGATATTTACAAACTTCTTTCAGAAAATTGTGTGAAAATTCATGCCAGCTTTAATCTAAACCAATAAATTGACTACTAACTCTACATTAACTCCAAGATTTTTCATGAAATCAACGATTTTTAGCGTAAAAACGCCAAATTAGGAGCTAAAATCCAAGAAAATCGCCTAAAACTAGCTAAATAGACGTATTTTAGCCAAAAAGTACAAATTAGTTGCTAAAACTGCAATTTGACAGATATTTACAAATTTATTTCAGAAAATTATATGAAAATCACTCCAGTTTTAATCTAAACCAATAACTTGGCTACTAGCTCTCCAATAATTCCAAAATTTTTCATAAAATGGTCAATTTTTATCGTAAAAACCCAATTAGGAACTAAAATTCAAGAAAATCGTCTAAAACTAGCTAAATTGACTTATTTGCGCCAAAAAAAAACAGTTCTGCTGCTAAAACTAAAAATTTGATCTAAACCAATAAATTGGCTACTAACTCTAATTAAGTCAAAAAACACTCGTTTTGGGCAGGATCACGATTTTCAAAAACGAGCTAAACACGCAAAACGATTAAGAATGACTCAAAAATCCTGCCAACATTAATTTTTTTTTCATTTTTCTTCATTGCATTCTAGAAAAAAATGAGAAACACCCCTACCTGTTCCAGAATAAATTAGAGAAAAACAAAAAAAATCAATATTGCGAGGGTCTCCGAGTCGTTCTTAATCGTTTTGCGTGTTTAGTTCGTTTTTGAAAATCGCGATATCGTTAGAAAAGCGCGTTGCTTTAACCAACTTCCAAATGAGCTACGAAGTTCTAATTTTGCTTAAATGTTCTCCAGCGACGACTCTATAAATCCTTGAAATATTTTTCGAATCACTCGGCAAATAATGGGAGTTACCATAAGAACTTTTTATCGTAGGTACGTGAATAACCCTGTAATAGAAATTACAGAGTTGTTATCAATCAATTTATAATTGCAATCATTAACTACCGGTGTAATAACTCGTTTAACGTTACTTTTGCTTCCTTCCAAAGTTTAAAGGTTCATTTCTTCGTATGTTTAATTAGTCATATTTGTATAATAAAGTTGACTGGGTTTTCTAAAAATAACGATTACTCCAATTGTTGAAAACCTGTTTGTTTTATAAACAATTTCAAATAATAAGATAGCGCAAATAAAAGGTGAAAGAAGCAACATCTGCTTTATGTACGTGAGTGATAAAAATTATCGTGAATTTTTCAAATTTTAATTGTTTTTTTAATGTATTATTGTTGAATTTATACATATCATTCATCATTGGTCAATTAATGTTTATAATAATTATAAATTTTAAAAATTATCGTAAATTGATTATAATAAATTATCGAGACGAAACCTTGACTATGTCCTCGACATAAAATTCACACAAATATCTGAATGAATATATAACCAACAGTATTATTGCATAAATCCTATTTTTACAACACGGACGAATTTCGTTGAAATTCAACATTAATTATAGAATTTAATTAAGAAATATGAGTAACGAAATTCTATAAAATGCGTGTGAGAAAGTAGTGAAATAATACAAGAACGACAATTGAAGGTAAAATTTCTAATTGCTTATGTTTCTTCGATTTAATAGTGCTAGAGACTTAAGTGACACACACACCAAAAACGAACGTCCTGTATATTATCCTGTAATTTTCTAATTAGTGGATTAATTATCGTTTTGTTGTTTTGTAGGGAAATGGACGACGATGATGAGTTTTTTGACACAATTTCTATAAATTCAATCGCTAGTAATAATAAACGCCACAACTATCGAAAATATTTAAGTAATAAATCAATTAATACAATCTATTATTCAACGTATGATTTAAACGATATGGAATTAACACCATTAGAAGCGAATTTAGAAGAATCATCATCCACAACTGGAGCTACAGCAACAACAATAATTGATACACAAAAGGTGGCACACATAAAAAACGTTAAAATTGTTAAAACATACGAGCAGTGGAGAGAGGGGGTATTGTATTTTTCTATCAAAAAAACACACAAAATAAAAATAATGATTGAAAACTACTATCCGGCACAATATAGTATATACCATTCTGGCAATTCTAACTGGAAGCATAGAGATGATATGTGTGTGAATTACCGGTTCTTATCGCCGTCTTTGTATACAGGGTGTATATACAGGGTGTCATATTAACCATCACGAATCACCTTGTTTACATATATCGTTGTGGCAATTCCAACTGGAAACATATTCCCAATTATCATCTCTATACAGAGTGATTCAAGAGGATGGCTTTTAAAAATATAAGTTCTAATTGATGGAAGTTGATGAAATTTGGTATATAGCCGGTATGTCCCCTGAACTTTCTCTAGAAATTTTTATTGTTGTTCTAGCTACCCTCTTATATGGGGTAGTGCACCCTACTATCTTATTTTAAATAGAATAGTATATTTTTTATTGCATTTTTGAATTTTTTGATGAAATCAAAGGGGATTTTGATAACATGACCCAGGGTCTAGCGCTGAACGTTTTTCAGTTTTAGCTTTTAACGCAATTTTAAAATTTGCAATGTTTGATTGAAAAATTCATATTTTTGAAGCTATAATATTTAAAATGTTGAAATTTGGAATTTAAGTAGTAGAAATATTGTGCTTTTTGTCAGTTTAACGAAATTTAATTATCTTTCAGCGTTTGGCTGAAATTAATTTTTCTTTCAGGCAATTTTCAAACTGAAATATCTTGCTTATTTTAAATGGAACGCTACATTTTTTTATATGGTTGGATAGAGAAAAAAATCTGTATAAAACTGTATTAGTATCCTATATCTATTTTTGATAATTTATCAGATTATCAGTTATTTAAAATTTTCGATTTCGTCCAATGACCTTTCTTGAAATAAAATATAATACGTCTAGTCGCCTATGCCAAACTAATTCAATTATAATAAAATGCATAGAAGGCTTAGAAAAATGACAAAA
>JAZBGW010001037.1:0-18191 GCA_037464815.1 Mylabris variabilis
TTCATTAATATTGACATTAATAAACGGTCAACGAAAAATATATATTTCATATCGCAACGCCGCCACTGGCTATTTTGTTCTTATCTGAGTAGGTCAGTACGACCTTGTAGAAATTATATTTTCTACATGGCCGACTAGAGTTGTAAATTAAATAATTAGAGAAGGAAGTGAGTATTTTTAATCACCATATTTTGATTGAACGGACTATAGCCCTGTTCCAAGTAACAATTGCAAACCGTTGAAGGAGTCCGAAAGTATCAGAGATATGCGCATATTCATTTTAGCGTCCAAACTGTATTCAATTGTAACACTACAACGGATATGCGCGATAGTTTCGGATTCTTCCAACGGTTTGCAATCGTTACGTGGACCAAAGCGTATAACTAATAGGAATAGGAGTTTCACAAGAATTGACCACATTTAAAAAAAAAACACTCTTTGGATACAACAACTTGTAAATGTTTTTGAAAACCAAAAATCCATTCTCAAATATGGGATGAGTTATAATTAATAAGCCAATTGAACACAATTTTTAAAAAAAGGATCTGATGGGTTATTAAAATAGATCGGATTTTGGTGCGCTGACGTCACAGTCCGAACTATCTAACAGTCGAGCGATGCCGGTAAAGTAAATTCACTGCCGTCTCTACCGGCATCGCTCAACTGTTAGATAGTTCGGACTGTGACGTCAGCGCACCAAAATCCGGTCTGTGGTTATTACCCGAAACATATGTAATCCTGTATCAAAGTATTTTTTTAATGGGATATTAACTTTGAAAATTTGTTTTAAATTTTCTTATTAATTGTTGTAAATGATTTAAATATTTTACTTACATAAAGTAAGTTGAGTTGTGATAACAACAAGTTTTGTTATTAATTTTTTCGATAAACCTACTTATGTTGGATATAGAATTTTTACTCGTTTCATGTTGATTTCAATAAAATTTTGATTATAATTAATAATCACTACTGATTTTGAATTTATTTCGCTAATATTGTGGCTTCATTTAATTAAAAAGAGCAAATATCAAATGAGAATAACTGAACCGAGGATTGTGGAAAAATATTTCTGAATGTTTTTAGTTTTGTCAGTGATAATTTGCAACTATGCTTATTCAAATCATCAATATTGAATATTCAACATTCCATATGTCTGATGTTTCAATAGAAAAGGTAATTGAGTTACATTTCGAAAATAACGTAAAAGTTTCTCTGGTGGGAAAAATATTTTAATCTGGACCATATTGTTAGTGGCACGTTTTTCCACTTTATTATTCCCTCTGAATCACTCATTTAATACCAGAAGAAGAAAAAAAAACAATACAACGTTTTATTATTTTTGCTCTTGTTCTGCCACCGGATTTTTATTGTTTTAAAAAAAATTGTTTCCATATATGAAATTGTTACCAATTTGTTTATTAGTCGAAGGAACGTGCTTTCAACAAAAGAGTCTCACTCAATTTGTTCGTGTATATAGTAGCAATAATCGTTAAAACAAGTCTAGTTTGAATTTTTATTGCTTTATGATGTGTAATTTGTTTTGTGTGTATTTTTTTTCCGCCCCTGTCTTAACTGACGTGTTTTTCTTAAGCTCGAACATGGTCTGGTTGTGCCACAATACAATAACATAACAAGAAAAAATTGCTTCGGGTCAAACAAAAGTTTTTAAACTTTTTCACCAATTAAGTTGTACTGAAAAAGCTTTCACAACTTTTACACATCATCGTTAAAACGTTGCTGTTTTTTTTTGTCTTTTCAAAAATTAGTTCAAGCGAAAAGTGCTTTGATCACTTTATAGTTTTTAATTAAAAAATATATTTTATTTAACTTTGCTTTGCAGTAAAAAAAGAATTAACAATATACCGTGTCTATTTTTGACTTGACTACTTGTTTGCAAATCAAATAAGTCAAGTTGAAATAGACGCAGAATACTATTGCGGGCTTTTATTGGAAGTATTGTGTTGTAAACGAATGGCCCAATTCAATTGTGTCGTGAATAAATTAAAGAAGAATTTACGCATTGTGACAATTTTATAAAAAAATCTCACGTGCTGGTAATTTTTTCCCATGATTTTTTTTTGTCCTGGTGTATTCAGGGATGATTCTCGTACCGTTTTATTAATGAACGTAGAGACATAAAAGAAAATTACTTTTTTCCACTCTACTAGCCGGTTTTTAATCGAAAACGAGGAGTGTTAACGGTTTTTTCCCATTTTTGAACTTTTCAAAATGACAGTAACGTTTATTAAAAGCGTAAATCTATGTGTTTGTATGCATCTCCGTCAATCTCTTCCCCATTAACTATTCTATCAATTCTCGTTTGTCTTTGTACACAATGAATTCTGCTATTGTTAACATTTATCGTATACTGTGTCGCTGTTCGGATTACAATCTCCTGTAATTCTTATAAATTCTCTCGAAAAATACTTATCTTTTGCTAACAATGCAATTGGATTTCTGAGAGGAATCGAGCCAAGTGGACAATCTCTACGGCTCGGTCAGATTATTTTCGACATGAAAGATCAATGAGCTATCTGTTCCGGTTAACACGTGTTAGAATGCGATTTTTTCTTTGGAATGTAATTTATTTATTTTTTCTATCGTTTCTTCCCATTCTGAATACGTTCTAGCAGCCTCGTCGTCGTCAATTTGATTGGTGGTGGTGAAATTTAGAGAATGTCGGGGTGAAAAAAATTCGTGTTCGATTTAGGCTCTTCTCAACTGACTATAAATTAACACCAAACCGCAAATCCACACTAATATGTCTAATTGCTTGTGGCCAAAGCAGATTTATATAAAAGCTCTACCTAGATTATGTGCAGATTTATAATGGCGCAAGCAGCAGCTTTCTAGATTATTCCAACAACTTGCATTATAGAATGACCTTTAATTTAATCAATATTCAATTAATTTCAAGATAATAATAATAATAACATTATACAGGATCTTTCTTTTAAAAGTGGACGATTCTTATGATACTCCTACTAGCCGGCGAGGGATTCAATTTTTTTTTAAAGGATTTGTAGGGGCGGCCCTGGAGACCATTTTAGCAGAATTAGAACCTTGTAGCTTATTTAGATGTTGGCCAAAACGACTAAGAATGATTCTTAGACCACCCCAACAGTAATTTTTTTCGTTTTTGTCCATGTCATTTTAGAGACAATGTAAAAGATTTCCACCTGTTCCAGAATAAAATGAAGAAAAATGGAAAAAATCACTCTTGGGAGTGTCTACGAGTCATTCTTGGTCGTTTTGCGAGCTTTGTTCGTTTTTGTAAATTATGACATTCCAAATGAGCTACGAGATTTTAATTTTGCCTAAATGATCTTTAGCCACTCTCCTACAAATCTCTGAAATACAGTCCTTTTTACGTAAATATGGTCAATGGCAATAATTCTTCCATTTATCAACAAAATAAAATGATTTTTACAAGAACTTGAAGGGCAACACCTAGGCTTTCTATTGGAGGTGGAAGCGCCCTTCTACAGTTTTTTGAAAATAAGAGAAATTGACGTAGAAAGCCTAGGTGTTACCCTTCAAGTGAACCATATTTACGTGAAAGAGCCTGTATTTTTCAAATCGCTCGCTAACTAATAAAAGTTCCATCAGAATTGACCACTTTTAAAAAAAAACACCCTGTATGTATGTAGAAGAAGAGCAGCCACCCCCGAAATTCGTTCGCTCTCTTTAAAGTGGCCTTATCTTAACTAAATTAAAGGTACGTGTAATAAGTGGCGAGGGCAATGCAATATGAGATGTGACAAGAGATGGAATTGTCGTTGCTTAATCGAATCCAGGACATTTAATAAATGACAGATGTATGAAAATATAATTATAGAGACGAGGTTATAATTGAATCGAAACTGTCGAGCACTATTTGATTATAAATAAAATAATTAGTAGTTTGAAAATTATGTTAGTTTGGGTGGAAATAAGAACAACAAAACCAATGCTAATGACCTCAAAACTAAAAAAAAACTTTAGCTTTTTGTGTTTAGATTTAGATATATTCCTCTTTAAAATTTACGATTCTACATTGTATGTTCTGTATACAGTAATAATAGTTTTGATTCTAATTAAGATTATATTGACGGAATTGTAGATTCTCAATTAAAATTAATAGAGGGAATTTCATGTTAATTTCTATCTAATAATTATCAATTATTTGTGTTTATGGCAATTATTATAGTATTGCTTTTCAAATAAGACGATTACAATAAAGAATCCTATTTATTGAAGATTTATAAAATGTTACATTTATAAATTATGGAGATAATCGTATAAATATGTTGAGAGTATTCTTTTTCTCTTGGACCAATTCCAACAAATCTATGATATAACATAGTGATGCCAACATTCTTCCAGATTATACTAGGATTATGTTCTTTTAAATTGTGCTATCATCCATTTATTTGTCCCAAATTTAGATTATCACTTTATATTTTAAAGATTCCACTTCCACATTCTCAACGGACAACTTAATTTCGATATTCTTTGATCTATGACAAATCTAGATGATAACGACGTTTTGTTCTTAAACGAAATCTTGATGTGTTGTGTTGTTTCATTTTTGGTCCCAACACCCTTTTGTTTGATGCATGAGATGATTTCATCTGTCATGAACAGTTGTTTTCAAACTATCGTAACTAGAAATGAGAGAGATAGAGATTCTAAATATGTACGTCTTTATAATAATAGTCATATGTAGGAATTGTAATAGAAATATGTTATTAAAATAAACGGTAGAAAAACGAGTAATAGTTTTATTATTTTAATTGTTCATTTCCGTTAAATTCCATTAAATTTTATGAATAATCTAAAAAAAGATGAAAAATTGAAATAAATTGGAATCACATTGAAATGAATTATGTTTGAAAATTCCATTACTTGTGCATTTATACTCATTAATTCAGGAAATAAGCGTCAGATATTTGTAGAAATATCGATGAATTAATTAATCTTCAAACTACTCTTGTATATTTTTAAATAGAAATATTATATCGTTGTTAATTGAGAAAATTGTTGAAGAACATGGAAAAAAGTTTTCAAATTAAAAACTCAATAAGAGAGAGAATTGTATGAATTGAAATATTTCTCGAAATATTAACGGATAACTTTATTAATTTTAAAGTTAATCAACTTGCAAATATTCACTTCACAGGTAACAACATTCTTTTAGTGTGCACTATCGTCTATACTTAAACGACTTACACAACTCATTAACATCCAATTTACCTCTCAAATACAACAATTTCACTATTATTTCTGACGAAGTTTGTTGTAAATTAAGTTAGGAAGACTCCTAGCGTCTCTGGTGTTTTCATTTTTCCTGTGGACAACATCAAGAAAAGATTGACGACAGAACAATAAGAATAACGCAAAAAAACATCCCTACAGAAAACAGAATCAAATCACGGTATCTCTTGAGATTTGTTTCCTTGATTAAATCATCAAATGTTATTATTTCTTTTCTGTTTGATTATATTTTGAAAACTTTTAGTTTACTGATTTGTAAATTAGGAAAAACTGTATAATTTGTAAACAATCTGTTTTCGTATTCAACTTAAAGGGACTTGATCAAGAAGTTCGTGAAACTTCCCTCAATAGATTTTATTGTTTCGACGTTTTTCATTTAAAGTTTTTATCGTTGAAGAAAGGTCGCAATATATTTTTTCCGTTTTTCAACATAGAAAATTCAATGTTAGTTTTTCATTAACAAGTAACGTCGACACTTAAAACCCGAATCGGACTGTGTCTATTTCGACTTTCTACGTAATTGGACGATAAAAACTCACATAAATGTGTATCTTAAGACAGGTGAGGGCTGCAGTATAAACAGGGAGATGAGACAGTAAATACCCCATTGGGGTTGTATTATTAAGGACCAGTACCAATATCCCTTAAGTTTTGTATACGTCTATATTTATTTTAAATGGGTAGAATCGTTGGAAATAAATTGTCCGGAAGAAATTCGTAAATTATGTTGATTTCTTTTTAATATAATTTCTTCTCAAATAAAGTACACAATTTAATTGTTGCAATATTTTATAATTGTGTAATTTTATTGCTTGTACTTGACATCCGCTTGCAAAATCACTAAATAACACACTTATAAACTGTACTTGATTGCAACTGGATAAATATTTGTACAAATCTTTGTAGAACAGTAACTCTTTAGATTTATAAAAACCAGATGCTACCACCACTATAATAATAAAAACAACGATAATCAAGAGTTTCTCTATTATCAATAGATAACGCAACGAGGAAAACAACAAAGAATAAAGCTCGATCGTTTCTACCTTAAACATGCTCCTTTTACGGTAGCCTTTTTAAGATAAACTTTCTCTCCTATGGTGTGTTTTTTGTAACAAAATTGCTTTGTGTAGGAATGAAAACAGCCCAGACGTGTATGTTGTATCGATTACAAAAATGTTTATTTAGTAGCTGTTTCAATGTGTAACTCAAATTTGTATTTCAAATTATTGATTCGTCCCTAAAACTGACCTGTTAAACTACAACTATATAAATTACAATCTCGTTTCTCATTTGCCAAAGGGACTTAATGTTAAAGTTTTATAGTCAAAGCATCAGTACTGAATGGAATAATACTGATAACGCATCTACAGTGTGCGGCTTAATGGATGGTTTAAAATTAGGTTCCTCCTAAAGGATATGGCGCTGACGACTAGTCTCTTTGTCTGCATATTAACGTACTTGGTCTTCATTATCGTCAAACCCTTATAATGATGCTTTTTACTGTACACAAGCTTACCGTTTAGAATTCGTATAGAGAAATGTTAATTAATTAATAAAGACTTTCGTGATAAAGTTGCTAATATTACTCGAAATTAATCGATATTAGTATCAAAATTGACGGTTTTTCTATAAAATTTCAAATACAGAGGTTAAAAGCTAAATGTACCCAATTTGTATGAAACTCCTACTGGCGAGCGTTTGGAAATATATTTCAAGGATTTATAGGAGATCATTCTAACAAAATTAGAACCCCTTAGCTCATTTTGAAGTTGGACAAAAATTGCTCTTTTCTGGCGATGTCGCGATTTTCAAAAACGAACTAAACACGCAAAACGACATAGATCCTCCTAACATTGCTTTCTTTTGTTTTTCTCTATTTTTTCCTCAGAGCTGGACAAAATGTTATGCATACAATGCAGAAAAACGAAAAAAATTGATGTTGAGAGGGTCTCCGAGTCATTCTTAGTCGTTTAACGTACCTATTTAGCTCCTTTTTCAAAATCGTGACCTTATCCAAAACGAGCATTTCTTGGCCAATTTCTAAACGAGCTACAAGGTTCTGATTTGGCTAAAACGATCTCTAGACACCCTCCTATAAATCCTTGAAATATTTTTTCAATGTATACTTAGGTTTTCAGGTCTATATTTTATTATTATGATTACTATAAGAGAATTTGATTGAATTTAATTTTCTGTGAAACTAAATTTTAGAAGGTCTTGCTAAATTAAATTTCGCAAAATTATAATTTAAACCCACTGGAAATTGTTAGAGATTTTCGTATGCTTATGGAATGAATAATAATAATAATAATAATAATAATAATAATAATATGAATAAACTTTATGGTATTTCTGTTGGAAACTCTTCGACTTCTTGATTTGATTATTTTGATTTGTGATTCAAATAATAATCGTTCATCTATTATTGATTTATTCTGTAAAGAGACGTTGCTCTTGAATTGAAAATAGTAGTGTTTTTTTTGTTTGTTCGTTTTAATCCGAATTAAAATATCGAATTACTCTCTTTATAGGTGTTTTTATTAAACCTCCCTTGTTTATTGAGAAAACCGTCTTCCTGTGTTTGTGTGTTTTTCTTTAATTTCAGTCCCATCCCCTTCCGCTTCTATTTGATAATAGTTTTTCCCTAACATCTGAAGACAACGGTTTTTTTTTCGAGTGATATTTGTACTGAAAGAGTCGAATTTCGGTTGTCGCCTGCCTTTATTGTATGTTCCCAACATGTTTAAATTCTATCAAATATTTGTGTTGTTCCTATTGTTGATTCTAAACTTGAACACCTATTGTTTTCTTGATGTGAATTGAATTCTTTTCAATTTTTTAATATCCAACTTGTCTACAACTATACACATTGATTTGTAATTGAACAAGAAATTTTCAACATTGTACGATGATGAGGGCACACAAAAGTTCTGAAACGCGTTTTACGCCGAAGCAAATAGGGAAATAAACAATAAATTCTCTGGTGGAACTTCCGTCAATAAATTTCAGTGCGATGTAATTTCATACCCAACTAACACATGGTTATATCTACAAATATAAATTAAATCCCAGCCATTATTGCCAACTAATTATACTTAAATTAGTAACTGGATTCGTTGTTGCTTAATGCACACACACACATACACAGTTGTTCTGGTTGGTATCTACTGTCACGCGGTGTGGTAATATCGTTTTTCTTCTTAAGGGTTGATTCACTTATTATATTTCTCGCTCTTTTCTTCTCTATTCTTGTTTGCTCCCTCAAAATTTTCGTAAAGAATTTCATAAATTCAAGGAATTGCCTTGCAATACTACACCGGCCAGATCTTCAGCTTCATTATGTGGAACAGAAGGGGTGGAAATATATTGTATTTTTCTTTTTAGATTTGATTCGTTTCCTAAGCCCTGTTATGCAACAAGTTCTTTTTTAATAAAAAAGCGAATGTAAATTCCTTTTTTTGTTGGGATTCATGTCTGATATGTTCTATTGTGTTAATTTTATATGAAGCCAATTAAAGTACAGTGACATCGGTATCCAATCAACATAAGTAATTTAATCATGAGAAGGGTGAAAAGTAATATCAATTTAGGACTTAACAGGCTTCATTTTTTATGCCCCCTACAGTCCATTTTATCAATTAGTTTCGATTTGTTATTACAGTAAAGTCATAAATAGGTTTTTCTTTTATTGAATATAAGAGATATCACAACAAAAATATAGAAAATAAAAATAATGAAAAAAAATGATCAAAATGGTGATGGGAACAGTAGAATCGCCAAATTTTAATGTTTAGAACTGGTGTCGTAATAGTGTTTTCCTAGTGAAACACTAGAGTAACTATAACCATGACCACCATGACCTCCTCCATAGCCGCCTCCATATCCACCTCCGTAACTACCTTCGCCTAATCCACCATAACCGATGCCTTCACTGATTCCTCCACCGAATCCTCCACCAATTCCTCCGCCGAATCCAGCACCTTCTCCACCACCACCAACATTGATTGGTTGTGGTACAGGTACAACAACAGTTTGTGGTACTCTAACTGGTACAGGTTGGGGTATTGTGACCGGATAAGGTTGTGGAACTGAAACTTGTACAGGTACTGGAACTGGTACTTGAATACGTTGTTCAACTGGATATGGTACAGGTCTTGGTACAGTAACTGGTACAGGTCTTGGAACTGCAACTGGTTGTGGTACGGGTACTGGTATTTGTACAGGACGTGGTACTTCAACAGTATATGGAGCTGGTACTGGTACAGGTACAGGACGATTTACTGTTACCGGATATGGTTGGGGTACTGGAACTGGCACTTGCTGGTTGATTGTGGTTACAGTAGCACCACCACCACCACCACCACCTCCAGCACTACTAGCACCAGCACCAAAGCCTCCACCAAATCCACCTCCATATCCACCACTACCACCATATCCGCCACCGTATCCACCTTCTAATCCAATGCCGCCTCCGTGGCCGAAGCTCTCGATTCCACGTTTTTCAGTTTTCTTATCACCATCTTCACAATGGATGAAGGCGGCCGTTGCAAGAACGAGAACAATTACCTACACAATTTATATGAACAATACAATTACAAATTAAATCACTTATTTTACTATAAAACCTACCACAAAAGGCTTCATTTCTTTGTTTGGTAGGTGGACACTGAATGATGCTCTGTTGGTGAAGCTACAGCTTTTTTATACACAAATCTCCCTCTATTTGTTACTTTCACTGTTGCTTTATTTTCCTTACACAGTCTAGAAGAATACCTACAACTTCAAGCATGGATAGTTTTGTAGTTATTTCAAATATAACGAATATATTAATTAGTTTAACAGACTGCAAAATTATTATTACATAAAAATGTATAATTCACCAATTTTAATAATTAACGTTAATATTATTTTAAAAGTGAGAAATAGGTTTATTATAGTTATGGCAAATTAACTATTCAGAACGGTTTATTTTATCAAATATATGAAGTTTTGTGATTTTGTAATTAACGGGATAAGAGTATTATCAGCGAGATTTGTAATTCGCTAACTGAAATACTGAAATCATTTTCAGAACAGAAACTGGATAATCCTGAAAACACGATGAAAATTCAAAATTACGACATATGGAATTGTGTGTTCATATGTGTGTTCAAACCAACAGTTCGGTAATTTAACGTGAAATACTTTAAAATAATTGGTGGTTCACTAGTTTTCAGCTGATAAGTCCACACCCTTATGCTTGAATTTCTTTCTAAGATTAAATTTTTGACAACATATCTGTATAAATTGTAATAAAATTTCTTATTATTATCCTGCCACTTCCATATTTATATCTGTTGGTATTGTTTAGCTCGTAATATGCCCCGCGTGCATACTTACGTTAATACAGAAATAATTAGATTTCAGTCCTGGATTGTGTAAGAATACGGCTTGAAGAAGTTGGGGTGTGGGGCTGAGGGTTTGATTTTAAGTGCTAGGGCGGTCGGCCTATAGGAATGACAATTTAATGAACGAGTGCCATGATGAAGAAGTATAGCCGATTCTGCATTTTGCCACTGCTGTTGATGGAAATGAAGAGTCCGTTTTTAGTTTAGAATTTACAAATACAAATTACCAGTCGACATGGTGGATGGTGGTGGTTGTTTTGTTCTTCTTTAACAGGGGGTTAGTGGTGAAATGTGTATCCGTCAAGTGGGTTTTGTGTAATGGTGGCTTTTTCCGTTGTATTCTTAGTCGTTTTATTTAGCGAATGTCGTCACCAGATGGTTTTATAAATTTCGAATTTACCAGTTTTATTTTTAATTTTAGATTATCGAAAATAGGTGCAATTTTTAAATCAGTAACAGTGCTATGGGAATAGCTTCCATTATGGCTCTAATTCGCAAGAGACGTCAAATCACGCCGTTGTTTTCACCGCCTTTCTCCCTGAACGTCCAGTTGATTAAATTAAACAGTATATGATTAGAAATTCACTTTATAATGAAATTCTATAATCGTAGACTGTTGATTAATTTTTAATTAATTCGCAAGTGAAGAATCCGAAGAATTTGTTTAGGATTCTTGTTGTAAAACCCCCCAAAAACACTTGACGATTCTTATCACAATCATTGTAGAATTTGTCATCAGCTTTTCTTCTATTGTCGCATTTTCAATTTGTAATCTCGCATGACAAATTTGCCTTCAATAAATGTGAAATTTCGATAAGACTTGTTTACAAAGTTGAAATGTTCGCATGAAGTCGAAGTTATATTGCGTTCATGATGGATTTTCTATACATATAGTAGCGTTTATTGAAACATGAATCCAACTAAAGTAACAGAAGTATTTCTTTCATATTGTGTATTGACGATAATTTAAAAATATGTTCACAATGTAAGTAAATTTATAATAAAATACTGAAAGTTTTTAGTAGTTCAGTTCAAATGGTGGTCCGTGACTGGATTGAAGAGGAAAAAAGCTGGAAAACTTGTTTGGAAACTTTTTTTTTGTAGGGGGAAAAACTGGCAACATGTGGCGGAGGAGTTTTGGTTGGATTCGTTTTACTATTACTAGTAGCCTTTTGAAAGTTGTTGGAGAGTTATCGGTTTAAACAAACAACATCATTAAAGGTGGTAGTTAACTCGTCCACCGTACTTATCTAGTTGAAAATTTCAGTACTTGAAGTAAAACTATTTAGAAATAGAGAACGTAATCGAAGAAGGATCCCAACTGCAATTACATTAACAATTTAGAGACGATTGAAGTGTTTCTAAATACGAATGATACGACCCAAACATGCATTATTATTATTATCGTTTCAAAGATAAGAAAATATAAAACCATTTGGTTATAGTGTTTTACTCGTCTGATTTGTATAGTTCTGGATATTCGTTGAAAATTCAAGTATGAAAAATCGGCTTATCTGATAATATTTCGCTGCTAAAACCCTAGGGTGTGCCATATTAATAGCCCTATCCTACACAGATATGGTCATGAAAACTGGCGAATCTACTCCATCCCCTTTGTGTGTTAAAACACAATATGTGCGAGAGTGAGATGAGCTAATCAAGCCTGTTATGTGCTCTAAACCGGAACGTGTGTTACCCTGCTGCTACAGTTCCATCCGACCGGAAATATTCCGTGCTAAGGAAGTGTTAATAATATAACGTGTACCGGATACTAGTGTATGGACGCTTTTAAGATTTTTCCCTCATCTTAATTTCGTTTTGTTGTTGTTGTTGGTTGTTGTTTTCCATCCATTATGGTTGCATTTTCGTTGGAAAAACCGACATAGAATGCAATAAAGTTCAGTTAAGCTCGACATTGGCTGATATTTTCTCCTCTCCCCCAACGAAAATACCTGAACAGGCGACGGGGTCATGTCTTGATATATTACTCGGACTAGGTTATTTATAGTGCTATCGGATATAATAGCGATGTGTTCTGTCTCGTGGGGTAGTTGCAAAAATTTTACTACCACCACCACCACAAGTATTCCACTCATTTTCAACTCATATAACCCGTCAGTTATTGGGGTAATTTCAAGTAGCTATACATATGAATATGAATTGGTTTTATTCTCTACACCACCAGCATCACCCTTTTTGATTTTTCAGCAATTCGATTTATTGTTTATCATGTTATTGACATATATAGTGGTTGAAAAATTGATGTAGCAGCGATCTTCCTCGTTGAAACGTTGAAAGTTACTTGATGCATTTTTAGGTGGTTTAACATGTCCATAAAATTCTTGAAACATAAGAGCTTACATTATCATCCATCAAAAAGAAACTACCCTCGATTTTTGTCGACATTTTCGAAGGGTGGATATTCGAATATATGTATCTATTTTTTTTTTAAAAAAAGAGAAAAAACTCGTGTCATTTTGAAGTAATTTGATTTCGTCATCCTCTATATGTTGACATTGGGAATACCCCAAAATTTACATTGTAATCATCTTAAATTTCACCCTTCATTTTAAAGTCGAAACTAGCGGCGGGGTTGTCTGTGGGTATATCGAATAAAAAGCCTGCCTAAATATTTATATTACTTACCACGATATATAAGACTATCATCTAGCCCCTTGTTGCAATGTTTACCGGTCTGTTTTTACTATAAAGGGTGGTGTGATGATGATATTTCGAGTCTGGGGAGTCTTTCTTTTCAAAATGAAATTTTAATATTAGGATTACGGCCAATATTTCTCTTTCTTTATTTTCATATTATGTTTATACATGCGAAAACAGGAAAATGTCTAATGAATTGAAATGATTTCGTTTTTTACGCAATTTTAATATTTTGACTTTATCCGGCTTTTTCCTTTCTTCTGTTCGAAACAGATTTGTATTTATCCGGATTATCCATTTCCTTTTCATTTCTTCTATCTTTCAGCGTCTATCAGTTTCATTAATAATGTAGGAGCGATTGATGATTCTACAAGATGAAAACAGCGGTGACAACTTGAATTATTGATGATTTTCTCGACAAGAAGGGCAATATCTCCAATATAATACGCATAAAATGCATAATGAAAATTTTATCTATTTGTATTATTGTGGATGTGTAGTCGTTGAAAATTTAACAAGCATTGAAAAAAAGAACACAACACAAACTTCGGGCATAACTATAAGGATAACGAGAGGGTGTTCTATATAGCCGTTTCATCATCCCTTTTAAAATGCCGTTGTGTTATTCTGGACACGTTCGTCATTTTGGCGTCTGTCGCCGTCCCATCATCATGATCATCCGCCCTTCATATTCTGCTACTTGTCGTTTAGCAGTAGTTGCATCTTGAAAATGAGCCAGCGTCAGCTTGCAACCACATACAAAAGATGAGTATGTTTGTGATAAAATCTACAAGAGTACCAGTAAAGGGTGACTGTTTTTAAAATTGGGGGAGTAAAGGGTTGTTTCATAAGGGTTTTTGATTGATTCTAGTGGACATTGTTGTGGGTGACCTCTAGTTTGGGGGTGAATAGGAAATTAACAATAATTAGGGGTGTAAGTTTCAGCTAAATGTATTGATTACGGTTAGAAATATTGTTTCAGTTTTGGGTGTGCAATTGTCGCCTGAAACGGTCAATTATTTCAGTGTTAGTCGTTGATTAATACTTTATAAATAAACATATGAATAATAGAGAGTTGTAATTTCAGCTCCATTTCGTAACTAGTACAAATTTCAAAAATATGCAAATTTAAATATTTCTTTCCTGTTGAATAATTGCAATTTCCTATTTTATTAGAAAATTTGATTAGAAACCGATTAATTAACTGAAAGTATTTTGATAAATATCAAAACAAACAACTTTATCATTACCACATCCGCTATTATTTAATAGCTACTCATCAATACAGCACAACCCTCTACGTTATTAACTCTCTATTTCGTTCTTGAGTAACGATAGTAGTAGTAGACCATATGAACGATATTATCAGCAATACGGAAAAATTGTTGTGCTTCGCCTAATAATTCATTCAGACCACGTTGAAGTAGGAGCACGGCGAATTTTTATGCACCCCTCAAGTAACAGCAGGAGAAGAACGACGAGAACGGTGCAACAGCAGCACCAGGGTGGTGATAGTTGCGATCTCATCCTAGCAACACACGTGTAGCTTTCACTTTATGTCATCAACCCTGGGATATTGGCCAAAACAACCCCTCTAATTCGGCTACATTACATTAAATGTCGCCAAATTAATAGAAACCTGAATGTAATCTGATTATGTTGTCAAATGATAACAATTATGATCTACCTACCGTGTTCTTGTTGCCTTTTTTGAAATTTACGAGTATTCCGATTTTTTTTTTCTTATAACTTACAATTAGAAGCTAAATAGTCGGAATTAATGTTTATCTGAACCGTTTTCGGGGTGAATCTTTTGTTTAATTGGTAGGAAACTAATTGGTTGGATTTCGTTGTAAAACTGTTCGACCCTTATACTTTGACGTGAACTGTGTTCAGGTGTACAAGGGTACACATGGTTGCAATTAATTTAATAGACTGGCTTCTCTTCTGATCAACGAATTTCCACAAGTATTCTCCTATGGAATTGTCGTATTTTTTGTTGGAATAACGATGACTATTTCTAGAATACTAATGATTATAAAAGGAGTTGATTTTCGCTCGAATTACAGCGCAATTCAAATGAACTATAAAATTGTTCACGATTTTGCCCCAATTCACTCGCTTTTTCGTTGTAACAACGTACAAATCATTCTCAAATATTGTAGGAATGGCAAGAATTACTGAATATCTTCTATTGTCGTATACTTTTCATTCCAATCATAATCAAGTCATTGTTCATTTAATAATGTGGAAGATTGAATTTTTGAATCATCCCCCAACGTGTGTCTTGTTCAAATCTGTCTAAATTTTTAAACAATTGTATTTTCTCTCGCTGTGTGTGTGGCATTTCGAAAATAAAACCAATCTCCAGTTTATTTATTGTGTCAGTTTTAATGTAAACAAATTTGCTATTAAAATGGACATTCGGATGTGTTGAATTTTGTATCAGTGTGTTTGTGTATAAATGTTAAAATTATAGTTCACGTCCAATTTGGCTTGTTAATTTGCGATATTTTATCTAAAATCTGTTCAAACTGTTGTTATATTTCCACGATTTTCGCATTCATCATCATCATCACTGTATTTTAAACGGAAACAATTTCAAAATCACAATGAAAATTTCACTGTTAATACAATTGAGGGATTAAATTGCATTATTCGTATATTCGCATTATTATTTTTGATTAATATAGAGACTAATACGGCCATTGTCTGTATCCGGATAGGTCCAAGGAAGAGGGCAATGTCCTGCGTGCATTTCTACACCATCATCTTTCGTTTAAAACTTCATCCCTTCGTGTGTGCTGCATCCCTTAGGTTTTCTTTCGTTAAAGACAGAACGCGAAGGGAAGGTTCCTAGATGAATAGATGTGCACACAAACAAAGTTAACAATCTTCAAATTGAAAACCAGAACCGAAACCGACAAGTGTAGTGTGGTGGAAATCAACTGGAATGGAACGAATACTGAAAATTTCTTTATTGAAGATACAAAAAAAGGTCTCTTCTATATATTTCGTATTCAGATTACAGTTGAACTGGATTAGGGTTGAAGTTTTTTGTTTTAAATCTAGTTATTTGCATTCAGAAATTGAATAGAGACAGATCTTTGAATGGATGCCGACGTTATAGAGGAAAACTATTTCACAAATTTCTTCTATAGAAGTGGCAGAAGGTTAATTTGGTTCACCTTTCAATATATATGTCTCTTGTGCTTGTGTGTGGATGTTTGTCAAGATTTAGTCGTTCTTCATAAACTGAGAAAATAGAACTTTACAACTTTCCAAGTTTCAGTTTCATGATAAACTTTATATTTACGTCAACGTTGTGCTTGCTCACCAAATCCCTCCGTTTGTTTATGATTAATTAAAGTGTGTCATACACAATACGTATTTTTTTTTATGAATGACAGGGCGGTTGGGGTGAAAGAGAGGGTATATATATATACAAAAATGGAATTATAATAAATAGTTTATGATCAACGAGCCGGAAACAATTCACTTCGACAACTAATATAAATGTTCAAAATTGTCTTTGAAGTCTCTCCAATTTAAGGGGTGGTTTTAATTTTTTTTTCTTTCGATTGTGCTTTTCGCTTATAGAGAAATTTATGGAGAATTGTTTTAATGCATGAAAAGGCGCGCACACACACACACACATCGTGTTTTATCTTGATAATGTTGAGTTGGCGCAGATGTGTGCCCTAGGTAATTGCACTAGGAGTTCAGACACAAAAGACCTTTGAATTATGTAGGAGGCGCCAGAACGACAGAGTCAAAGACTTGTTCATTCATTATTTACAAATGCGCTAGAATACGAACAAAACACCGCCTAGACATTATAGACGATGATAAGTTGCTCTGTTTACATATCATGATATTATCAAAAAAGCTGAATGATTTTAGGAAATAATAATAATAATAATCAAAATTTAGCTCGTTGCGTTTTTTGTACGGCAAAACAACCCTTAAAATTTCCATATAGATGTGTCTCTGTAGTAAGATTCTCGTATATCATTTGTATTGAGCCATCTTTATCGTTGCCAGTCTTCTATCTTATAGATATCTATATTTTTCGTATTGTCACAAGGGGGGTGAAATGAAAAATGCATTAAACTATACGCGTCCGTTTTGACACTTTTGAATAATGCACAAATAGCAGCCAAGTCTAAACCGAAATTGTGTTGTTGTGTATCGTTTTGAAGAAAAAAAAAACATCCCCATCTTTGATAAAATCGTTGAAAATTTCCACTTTTTTTCTGATTGGATACAAAGTAATTTCGTTTGTTAAACATTGGTATATTTGTTATACGCACAACATCATACGCAGTCACGTTCTTGTAAAGTAATCAACTCAATACAACATTGGGAGAGGCAGAGAGTAGTGCCAACCCCTATATATCTGTCTCTCTCGCTTTCTACCAATTTCTATACTAATAAAGATAGACTGAATTCGTGACAAGTGACTCTAATAACACCGGACGGACCCTGGCAAATTTTGCCCCAACTCTACTCTCTACCCTGCTCTCTATCTCTGTTTTTCCACTTTCCAAAATATAACAGTCGGCGAATTCGTTGGCAGTTGAAATGTACAGTAACGGTCACAAAAAGGGGCTGCTCTCTCGTAAGGGTAAGGAAGTCAGTCGATGTTTCCACCATACCAAATTCAGGTAAATATCAAAAATGGTACTAGTAACCCCCTTTATTTACCCAAAGTCTGACCTGTGAAAATTCTGTTAGATTGTGACTACCGCCCTCAAAAGCCTGTTTTACACAGCGCCACAAAAAGTGGTTTCTTTTTTATGCTAGTCACTGTACATTTTAGAAAGCTATTGATCAAAAGTATATTATTTCTGATTGTAGGCAGAGACAACAGACGATAATTAAGAA
>JAZBGW010001038.1:0-16187 GCA_037464815.1 Mylabris variabilis
CAAAATTTTGGTGGGGGAGGTGGAGTAGGTTTCCTATAGAGTTAATTGGACCTGTTCTTCGTTTTTAAATAAATTTATGTCCTAAATGGCTAATTTTGTTAGTGAATTGTGAAAAGGCTACAATTTTAACACTTTTAATCTATTTTATAGCTATATTGTCGACTTTGAATCAAGATTTTAGGATGTTCTTTAAATTATCGGTTTTTAGCAAATTTTGTTATGGTTTCGAGCAGAATTATAATGTTTGTGGTATTTACACGACTAAAGTGAGTATTTTAGTCTGCCATTGCAGGGACTAAAGTATCACTTTTAATCCCTAGGGACATAATATTTATTATTTCAGGTTTTGATTTTGCAGGGGTGACTTTAACCCCCGATATCTCCCTTACACTTGAGTATGAAGTATGAACACGAACGACAAATTACACATTCCTTAGAGTGAAATGAACTGCCTATATACCAAAAATTATCTAAATTGGGAGTTTTAACCTCAGGTGGTTTACTTGCAACTTCATGTTAAGTGCCCTGAAGTAACGCAGATTCGGGGAAGATAGGAAATAGGGGAGGAAAAAAGGAGAAAAAGAGCGTGTTAAAGGTACGTGTTTTGGGCTCAGCTTCGAATTTTGTTGCAGATAAAATTTCGTGTTTTTTTTCGGTTTTCGGTTCAGTTCCTAATTACTAATACTAATTATTTATGTTAGAAGGGTCATAACGTCAATTATTATGGTACTAGTCGTGAAGTTTATAACACAGTATACACTATAATGATTAGTTACGATTCGTATAACACACAAAATTTGAGTTTGACATTTTTAAAATTAAAAAGTCCGCTTTATATCCGTCTCCATAGTAACCATTTGTTTTTCCGATTGATTTTAGTGAAATAAATCTCATTATGATACTTACTTCCATAAGGTAAATATTATGGTCCTCAATTCGATAAAGTGAATCCTTATAGACCTCAAATTTGCTAATATAATGTTACTTTATGATACGCTAGCACATAAAACTCGTTTTTACAGTTTCGGGACTAAAGTGAGTACTTTAGTCCCCCATTAGATGCACTTTTAATCCCTAGGGACATAATATTTATTATTTCCCTATTCTATTATCAGTTGCTATTATTTTACCATATTATTGATGCAGTAACTAGGGTGATTTTTCAAAGATATAGAAATAACAAATACTTGTCAAATTAATGGCTGTTCTTGTCAATCAAATTTTAAATTTCATCCCAAATAATTCCGAAAGTGCAAATAATAGCGTATATAACTCGGGACTAAAGTGCTTTCTTTCGTCCCGGGACGAAAAACCGCACTTTAGTCCCCTGTGATATAATATACTGTTCCTGCTCTTTCCCGAGTCAAAATTTAGCACTTCAGTAGAATATCCAAGTATTCATTTTCTTTATTATGTGGTTTTTAGGTCATCAATAGCGTGTGAAAGCTCTCAATCACAGATATAATGTACCAAAGCTGACAACCTGCCTTAAAATTAGCGCCTCAATAGCACGTCAAAGACATATTTTCCTTCGTTTTGCAAGTTTGAAAGAAAATAGAGCTCCAACTAGTCTTCAAAATTAAGGGCATTGGTTATTTATGTACACATGTTTTTATTAAATTTAAATTAAAATTAGAAATGTTGGCTCTAAAATTATTAAAACTTTATGTTGGTAACACTATAGTTATGAGGTCCACCTAGGACACTTTCTTGTCCCTCCCTATCACAGGAAGATAATCTCTTAAATATTTCTTGGTTTCTTTTATTAACAAAAACCTCATGTGTATATTTGCACATATAATGTTTATTTCTTAAAAGTCGCTCTAATTGAGCGTATCTAATAGTGTTCATGTTAGCTGTACAGTGGCGTAGTGAGCAGGGTTCTGTGGGTTCCGCGGAATACGCACCCCTGGCTCCAAAGGAGTCCGGCGTTCGACAAAGAGGTATTAGCTCCGAAAATTCGCAAAATTATCCATAAATAAATATGAAGCTATAGCTAATATGTAAATTTGGAACCCGCCTTGTAAACTGGAACACGGGCCTGTTAAATTTACGCCCTTAATTTTGATTAAACTTAATCAAAATTAAGGGCGTCATTTCAGATTTTTGCCCAGGCGCAAACTTGCCACGTTACGACACTGCGGCTCACGGATCCTATTAATAATTAAATGTTTTTTTTTAATGGAGAAAAAAGCGAGATTTATATTCAGAAAAACCGAATTCCTTGTAATTTGTATTCACATGTTCTCCCCAAAACCAAAATAAATCACTCTTATTAATGTTGTGTTATAACAATGTTGTTGTAATTAATAATGACAATCAAAACTTGATTATTAACTCATAATTCCCAGTCGAATTTGTTAACAAGTGAGGATAACCAAATGGCAATTTTACACCGTTTATATAAGTTTCAAAAAAAGAAATAAATGCTAACGAACGAAAAGCAGAGGAGAACAAATCAACTTTCAACTCTCCAAAAACTTTTAAACAGTTAAACTCTTGACATTTCATTATTTCACATTGACGGATTGGTTTTTGTGTCCAACTTGTTTCGCATTTTCACACACACGCACATACACAATCAAACTTTTGTAGAATAACGAAAATGCAAGGCACGTTCCGCTCCTCCGATAACTAGGAAGATCATCCTTGGAGCATTACCGTTTGTGTTGTGTAACATTCTAAACAGTATCTTTCTACTACTGTATTTTATAAATAACACGACATCAAAGGTTATGTTTGTTTAATTTTTTCTTTTCGAGAGTAATGTACGATCGGTAAAATCAAAAATCCTTGGCTGTGTGTCTGTCTGGATGGTCAAGTTCGAAAAGAGAAAAATCATCTTCCTTATCCGCTCACATCAGACTTTTAGAGTAGTAAATCATTATCTAAAAGTGAATTCGATTTACATAACTAATGAACTTAACATTCCAGTTGACCAATTGGCGGCCAATCGGACAACCAACTAAAAACAATACAACAAAGATTAGTTGTTGTTTGGACGGTTGGCGGTCCTAGCCGTACACCAATAACAGACAGTTCATTGCTGTCTGACACCTGTTATTGGCGATTTATGATTGTTCATAATTGATTAAAATATAAATTGAACAATTTTAATGGAAATTCCCGATGAATTTGTATATTTTTTGGCGAAAATATCCACAACTTGTTGTATGCATGCATCTTTATTTTATCTCTTCGACTAGATAGAGTAGAGTCGTTGTGTGACGCTAACCAAGATAAACTGTAAATTGGTAAACTCGAGGCGAAACAAATTGAGAAATACGAAGTGCAGGCAGTGATTTATTTAGTACAAGAAACTCATTATTAATAGAATGAAAGATAGACGGGATACGAAAGGGGGAACTATTTCGTTTATGTATAGTGTTCAATAAAAAATAAACTTAGAGGAGAAAAAAGAATGACTACAAGTAGAACTATTTTTCATTTTATTTCCTACAAAGACATTCACTCTATACAGGAAATACATAACTTACATTTAAATCACACTTGTAATAATTATAAAAGGGTTCGTATTGCAATAAAACTAATCACAATTGTAACTTAAAATAAATTAATTACGCAATTTCGCAAGGTATTCATCGTAATTGATTATACGATCGAAAATAGCTAAATTTTACTAAATTTAAACAATAAGTGAGATCTCATTTGTTTTTCATTTAAAAATCCGAATTACGACATTAACTATATCAAAACGTGCAGGCGCAGTAATCGGGCGAAAATTTTGATTTGACTCTTATAAACTCTAATGTCGTAATGTTAATTTTCGTAAAGGCACTACTACATCCCCTAGATTTGTGTCGATTTATACGTTTATTCAGCTGGTTGAGGCAGACAAGGATTGCCGATAATTTGATCGGCAATCCGGCTTGCCTCCCTCAATCCGCTCAAGAAGGCACCGTGTACAGTGGCTGGATAATTCCGGATTGTATGTTCACCAGCGAAAAATACACGTGCCGGTCCTGACGTAACAGAAACACCTTGACTATTCGGTGGTATTACCGGTGATGCTAATAAATCATAATCACTGCCTGAACTACCAACAGCTACAAAACTATAAGAACCACGCGACCATGGATCAGCCCGCCAACGGGTAACAACAGTTTCCTTTGGTTGTGGTACACCAGATTGTCCGAATATGCCTCTCAATACAGCGATACATCTAAACCAAAAAACCATTATCGATACAAATGAAAACAATATATTTATTAAATCGTTACCGTCCAACTATAACATCATCAGTAACATTCTCCATAATAGCAGCAGCTTCACCAGCAACTAATGCTAAAAGTACTGGAGCTTTGTACAGATTCCAAAATAGAAATAATTCACCACGACTAGCTGTGGTACTGCCGACATGTCCAAACAGATTCGCCTGTGGATTCCAAAAGATGCGTTCGAAACACAAGACGACTTTGTTTAAATTGCCGAAACCTAAACGCTGTATCGCTGACGTCTTCCAATCGGGCAAAGGTGGTGAAAATTGGACGGTATTTAATTGCGATGAATTCGGCGTGGCGCATAACTTTAAAACACCCAAAGGTAGCGTACAAAGGACCACATCCGCTGAAAATTTCACCAAACAAAAAACACAAATCATTCACAATCATTGCTGAGGTTCTAGACTAATGAGGTGTTAATTAAGGATTCTGAAAGAAGGAATGAGCGGGTCAGGCTCCGAAGCCACAGTATACTCAAAGTGTAGCTCCAGCTCCGGAATTATTGCTTTAAAACTGAGGTTCTAGCTCCGGCTCCAGTTCCCGCTCCAGCTCCATTACAATCAACGTTTTTTTGATTGTTACCCTTAAACATAAATGCATTTCGATGCTCTATGCGATCTAGAGGATATGGAAAACGTCCTTGATTGGGAAATGGAATAATATTTGAAGGGTTTCTGGGTAGCCCCTGAAGAACTTTAACATATTAGGAACCGGATCCGGAGCCAAAGTCAGAGCTAAGCTCCAGCTTTTCCAACATTGCCTGGCTCCATGGTTCCGAGCTTTGACCTAGACAGCTTCCCAGCTTCTTCTATGTTTTTAGTGCTCTTTGAAAAAACGAACGCTCTTCTTGCCGAAGATTTTGTTGTCCAGAAGGTTGCAAAATCTTTTGCGTAAAGTATTTCTTTACAAAAGCATACCAAGAAACGTGTCGAAAGTCCAATTTTGGTGAACAACAGCACGATTTTCTGTGAAATACGTTCCGTTATAGCACGAATAATAATAGGCCAACAAATTTATTCAGACTATCTGAATTTAGAGAAATTTTATCGTTTTCGTTTTACACGATGATAATGAGGATTTGTGTGTTAACATGGACACGTCTTAACATTTCCTTATATGTATAAAATAACATCGTTATAATATCATTTTAGTATCTATAAAATAATTTGTACAATGGCAATTTCGTGTTTTCATGCCGTTGATAATACGTAAAAGTACTCATTACTGTCTTAACTGAACTGATGAAAGTTAATCGTTTCAAATTATTTAACATTGTTTTCAATAATTGGCCATGAAACTAACCTTTAATTGATGGAGGGCGTGACACACTCAAAAATTATATACCTTATCGTTAAAATAATCATGTTATTCATTAATGTAAGGATCTATACACTAACATACATTATACTTATAGGATTTAGAAAACGAAAGAATTGTTTTTCAAGCTACTTGTTATTGTTGTTTACCTTTGTGGGGAAGTTGTAGATTTCAATGTCACATTGAGATTGTAACTGGAAGAGTTTTCTTTAATTATAGGTAATTAGTGTACGGTGGAAAAAATATTGAAGACAACTCGAAGAATTCTAACAGCTACTGGATAACTTGACATCATTCCTATTCAAATAAATAGATCCTCTAATTTATATTGTAAACGTTTCATCTGAGAACGCAATCAGTAGAGTTTTGTGACGGGATTGAATACAATTTCCAGTTGTTAACAACGATAATTAAGTCTTGATAAAATATAAATATTTGTTTAATACGAAACAAAACTTGTTTTAAGTTGACTAGTGTCAAAGTTGTTAAATTAAACAAACTCCCTTGTTGGAGATATAGCCAACGATGAATGCATAATAGTACAATATTTGACATAATAGATTCTCGATACTGGATGCTGAAGGGATATAAACATAAAATACCATCAGCAACAAAATCCTATGCAAATCCAACAACAACAACACGATCTACAAATAGAAGAAGACTCTTGTTTTATTGTTATTTTTAAATATTCACAACAGAGGCGGATTTAGATGGTTCACTAGGAGGTCGTCGAACCGTTATTTTTTTGTTAGTTTTCGTTCCGGTTCATTTAAAAAAATATTTGTGCGATTGTGGTATTCGTTTTTCAAATTTTTGAATTTCACCCTAAAAGGAACAACTCTTACAACGTAACTGGTTTAGATACAGAAAAATTCTTGAACGAGTGTCTTATTTTGTAATTTTCTAT
The DNA here is from genome assembly GCA_037464815.1 of Mylabris variabilis. NCBI lineage: Eukaryota > Metazoa > Arthropoda > Insecta > Coleoptera > Meloidae > Mylabris > Mylabris variabilis. Next base: position 6,469 of record JAZBGW010001038.1, read on the forward strand.
TCAACTACCAAAAAGGGATGAAAACGCAGTTTACCCCTTTTAAAAGCCCTAGCGAATCTACAGGATTATTCATGTACGACGAATAGTTCTTGTGGCAACTCTCATTATTTGCCGAGTCATTAGAAAAATATTTCAATTATTTATAGAATAGCCCTGGAGATCATTTTAGCAAAATTAGAACCTCGTGGGTCATTTGGAAGTTGGTCAAAAAAAAAAACATTTGTTTCTAACGATATCGCGATTTTCAAAAAAGAGCTAAACTCGCAAAACGATTTAGAATGACTCTAGGATCTCCCAACATTGATCTTTTTCGTTTTATTTGTTTTATTTTGGAACAGGTGGGCATATTCGGTATTTTCTCTGGTTCGTTTTTGAGCGTTTTTTTACCAACTTTCAAATAAACTACGAGGTTCTAGTTTGCTAAATCAATCTTCAGGTAGCGCTTTAAAGACCCCTAACTTTCTTTTTTCGTCGTACGTGAATAAACCTGTTAAATCAACGAGTCTTTATAGAGATATTTTTTTAAGAACACTGATTTTGAAGGGTTAACTTTAATCTATAATATCTTCCTTGAAGTTGAAGATAATGGACGAACGACAAAATACGGATCCCTTACAATAGAATGACCAAATTATAAGCCAAAAAACATAGAAATTAGGAGTTTTGACCTCGGCTGGTTTGCTTGCAAGTTCGTGTTAAGTGCCCTGAAGTACCTATTGCTAAAGCAGTTCCAGGGCAGGGAGGAAAGAGGAGATAAATAGAAAGAAAAGAGAAAAAGATCGTGTTAAGTGGTATGCTTGGACTGATAAAAACCTGTTTTTGTTCTCGCTTCAGATCCGGATATCGTTCCGGCCAAAATTTCGGGTTTTTTTTCGGTTTTCGATTCAGATACAAATAATTAATTCTTAAATTTTTAAATTTCACCCAAAAAGGTACAACCCCTAAGAGCTATTTACAAGGTAACTAGTTTAGATACAGAAAAATCCTTGAACGGGTGTCTTATTTTGTAATTTTCTATTCAACCACCAACAAGGGATGAAAACGCAGTTTACTCCTTTTGGTAGCCCTAGCGAATCTACAGGATTATTCACGTACGACGTACCCCGATTATTTGTCGAGTGATTAGAAAAATATTTCAACGATTTACAGAATAGTCTCTGGAGATCATTTTAGCAAAATTAGGTCATTTGAAAGTTCGTTTCTAACGATATCGCGATTTTCAATAATGAATAAAACTCGCAAAACGACTTAAAATGACTCGGGCATCCTCCCAACATTGATCATTTTCGTTTTCTTCATTTTATTTTGGCATAGGTGAGAATGTTTCGTATTTTTTCTAAAACGCCATGGAGAAAAACGAAAAAAGTCAATGGCGGGAGGATGCTCGAGTCATTCTAAGTCGTTTTTCGTGTTTAGTTCGTTTTTCAAAATTAGGACTTTATCCATAACGAGCGTTTTTTGACTTTCTAATTTTGCGTAATCAATCTCCAGGTACGCGCCCTAAAGATCTTTAACTTTCTTCTGAATCGCTGTTCAAATAATGGGGGTTGTCGTAAGAAGTTTTCGTCGTACGTAAATAACCCGGTCTCTATAGAGATATTTAAAAAAAAAAACTGATTTAGAACCGTTAACTTTAATCTTCAATATCTTCCTTGAACTCGAGTATGCACGAACGACAAAATACGGATCCCTTACAATAAAATAAACTATTTATAAACCAAAAAACGTCGAAATTGGGAGTTTTGAACTCCGCTGGTTTGCTTGCAAGTTCGTGTTAAGTGTTCTGAAGTACCTATTGCTGAAGCAGTTCCAAGGCAGGGAGGAAAGGGGAGATAAAAAGAAAAAAAGAGAAAAAGATCGTGTTAAGCGGTATGCTTGAACCGAAAAAAACCTGTTTTTCTTTTCGGTTTAGATCCGAATTTCGTTCCGGCCAAAAAATCGGTTTCTTTTCGATTTTCGGTTCAATTACAAATGATTGATTTTTAATTTTTTAAATTTCACGCAAAAAGGTACAACCCCTAAGAGCTATTTACAAGGTAACTAGTTTAAATATAGAAAAATCCTTTAACGGGTATTTTATTTTGTAATTTCCTATTCAACCTCCAAGAAGGGATGAAAACGCAGTTTACTCCTTTTAATAGCCTTAGCGAATCTACAGGGTTATTCACGTACCTACGACGAAAATTCTTAAGGTAGCTCTCATTATTTATCGAGTGATTAGAAAAATATTTCAAGGATTTAGGTATAGACTAATCCCTAGAGATCATTTTAGCAAAATTAGAACCTTGTAGGTCATTTGAAAGTTCGTTTCTAACGATATCGCGATTTTCAATAATGAATAAAACTCGTAAAACGACTTAAAATGACTCGGGCATCCTCCCAACATTGATCATTTTCGTTTTCTTAATATTATTTTGGCATAGGTGGGAATGTTCCGTATTTTTTCTAGAACGCAATGGAGAAAAACGAAAAAATCAATGGCGGGAGGATTGTCGAGTCGTTCTAAGTCCTTTTTCGAGTTTAGTTCGTTTTTGAAAATTGCGACGTAGTCCATATCGAGCTTTTTGATCAACTTTCTAATTTTGCTAAATCGATCCCCAGGTAGCGCCCTAAAGATCTTTAACTCTCTTTGAATCGCTGTTCAAATAATGGGAGTCACCGTAAGAACTTTTTGTCGTACGTGAATAACCCTATATATCAACGAGTCTCTAAAAAGATATTTAAAAAAAATCTCCAATATCTTCCTTGAACTTGAGTATGCACGAACGTCAAAATATGGATCCCTTGCAATAAAAAGAACTATTTATAAACGAACAAACATCGAATTTGGGAGTTTTGATTTCGGTTGGTTTGCTTGCATGTTTGTGTTAAGTGCCTTGAAGTACCTATTGCTGAAGCAGTTCCTGGGCAAGGAGGAAAGAGGAGATAAAAAGAAAAAAAGAGAAAAAGATCGTGTTAAGTGGTATGCTTGAACTGAAAAAAAAACCTGTTTTTCTTTTCGGTTCAGATCTGGATTTCGCTCCGGTCAAAATTTCGGTTTTTTTCGGTTTTCAGTTCAGGTACAAATGATTGATTTTTAATTTTTTAAATTTCAAAAAGGTACAACCCCTAAGAGCTATTTACAAGGTAACTAGTTTAAATACAGAAAAATCCTTTAACGGGTATTTTATTTTGTAATTTCCTATTCAACCTCCAACAAGGGATTAAAACGCAGTTTACTCCTTTTAATAGCCTTAGCGAATATACAGGGTTATTCACGTACCTACGACGAAAGTTCTTATGGCAACTCCCATTATTTATCGAGTGATTAGAAAAATATTTCAAGGATTTAGGTATAGAGTAATCCCTAGAGATCATTTTAGCAAAATTAAAACCTTGTAGATCATTTGAAAGTTGGTCAAAAAATGTTCGTTTCTAACGTTATCGTGATTTTCAAAAATTAACTGAACTCACGAAACGACTTAGAATGACTCGAGCATCCGCCCAGTAGGTACTGATCTTTTTCGTTTTCATTATTTTATTCTGGAACAGATGGGCATGTTCGGTACTTTCTCTGGTTCGTTTTTGAAAATTGCGACCTTGTCCATAACAAGCGTTTTTTGAATAACTACAAGGTTCTGAGTTTGCTAAATCAATCTCCAGGTAGCGCTCTGAAGATTTTTAATTTTCTTTTGAACCACTGTTCAAATAATGGGGGGTGTCCGTAAGAACTTTTCGTCGTACGTGAATAACCCTGTTAAATCAAGTCCTTACAGAGATATTTTAAAAAAAAACTGATTTTGAAGAGTTAACTTTAATCTCCAATATCTTCTTTGAACTTGAGTATTCACCAACGACAAAATGCGGATCCCTTACAATAAAATGAACTATTTATAAACCAAAAAACGTCGAAATTGAGAGCTTTGAGTTTGCAAGTTCGTGTTAAGTACTCTGGAGTACCTAATGCTGACGCAGTTCCTGGGTAGGGAGGATAGAGGAGATAAAAAGAAAAGAAACTAGAAAAAGATCTTGTTAAGAGGTATGCTTGAACTGATAAAAACCTGTTTTTGTTCTCGTTCCCGCCAAAATTTCATTTTTTTCCGATTTTCGGTTCAGTTTCGATTCGAAGCCCTGTTTACACTGGCAGATAGTTTTTGTAATCCACACAGCGGCATATTTGGATTTGATCTTTGCCTTTCTAAATTAATGATACGAATTGTAATCCGGTTGCCAATTGCCGACCTTTAATTGGTCGTGTTAAATACAGAAGAATTGTATGCCTTTGAATGAATTTATCGACGTGATAGTTCTGTTAATGGCTCCCATAGGATTGTATTGTTTTAACCCGACACTATTTCTCACTATATTTTTTTTATTTGTGTAGAGTACCTACACAAAATTATCCATATATTTTATAATTAATTTTCGTCCATTTTTTTTTAAATTTTAATTGCATTATTAACACATTTTAAAAGAACATAAGATAGTACTGTAAGGAATCTCATTCGTTCCACCTGACACCACATTTCTAATTGGTATAGCCGGTTACAATATCATATCTGCATATGATAACAAATGACCAATAGCTGTCTTGGGATTATAACAACAGCACCTCCTACTTTACAAACACACACACACATATATGAATAATGATGATAATAATAATAGAATTATTAATGTTGATATCTAAAAAAGTCAACTGGCCACGGATTTCGTTTTTATTTACGACTTCCGGTATACGAGTACCTTAAGCTAGTATAACTTACAAAGTGTGTTTCTATATCAAATTATAATGTTGGCAAGTAGCTAATTAAAATGGTTTTTTTGAATTACGGCCTCCGCATGGAAGTAACTAAATGCGTATCTATCGGAAAGATCGCGAATGGAACGCACATAATACCCGTGGTACTCTACACGTATAATTACGTTCCTTCTTCAAATACAACAACTATAGTATAGATGATAATGAATGTTCCAATAATAATGATGAATAAACTATAGACTTACCATGATAAGTGTTGACTGAGTGCGGTATCCGAGGATTGTAGACAGTTACCTCAACACCATCTTTATTGTATTCAACCTTTTTAACGGCAGCATTTAATTTGATGTCCAAGCCGTCAGCTAGGGCCACAGGTACACAAGAATAACCGTTCCGAACTGTAATCGAAAAAGAGAGAAAAAAAATCAATTTATTATTTGTATTCTTCATCGATATTGGTATTGAAACAATTCCAATAAGCCTTTGGGTATTATATAGAACTACCATGTGCAAGTCTAGTCGTCTAGTCACGAAATCTAAGAATCCATAAACCTTCACGTCCCAGATTATACGGGGCACGTCTTCTAGTATTATCCGGGCAACCGGAATTCCTCAAATAAAAATCCATTCTTCGTGTATCTATATTTCTTTAACATGTATTGAAAGAAATAGATTGTGTATATATTTTGTGTCTGTATTTGTGTATATAGTATAAACACAGATCGACTTAAAATGATAATTTAATTCCATTAAGGATTGCAAACAGCTTGCCCCTATCCCGTACATCAATCCTAATTGGCAGAATAAATGATTGTAGACGATCAAGTCCAGACAATGCACCAATATGGTGTTTACAACATCAACAAGAAAACTTTTATTATATTGTTTCTTATTAAATAATAGATTTTTGTTTAAATAACGGTTTTTAACAAGAAAAAAAACGATCAAAACTTCATTATAGGTACCAAAAATGATGAACTCTCATCACTATCATCATCACCATTATTATTATTATCATTATAAACATCAACAGAAAACGTGACTTTTCCCCAACTTGATCCAATCACCACGATAACAGGATTTTTTTCGAACCAGATGCCCAATATTCTTCATATGTAAGTAGGGGAAAGTGGGGTAAAATGATCGTTGGGGTAAATTGAATTTCTGTAATTATTTGCATATCAATACATGTACACACATAAAAACAAAACCAAAGTCTAATATCGTGGTCAAGGTAAAGAAATCAACGATCTTTTAAATTTTCGTATTCCTGAAAAAAATACGAAATTATTCTGTGTATTATTACTTCTGTGATTTTCATTTTTAGTTTACAATTAGTTCTGATTAAGTTAATACATTAAAATTTATTTCATCGACTTCTGCAATCATTAAACTATTTAATAACCATCATAAAAATATTTAACGGATAAAATTGTAATTGGTCGAGGCAAAATTGTTTAGTGACAGCACAGCCGTGTACGCATAGACGATACAGATACTATACAAATGGCTAACGACCATGTTAATCAATTGGTTCAAATAGCACTCTGGTTTTTCAAGAGGATAGTTTTGTATGTATGAATAATGATTTTCTAATACTTTTTTGGCATGAATCCTATTTATCCTCATCTCTTTTGGAATAAAGTGCACTTTTTCGAATACTTAAAAAAGAATCATTAATAATAATATTTTCTTAAAATGATTAGTTTATATGATCAATGAATGTTTATTGAAGATGAAAGTTTATATTAAAATTATTTAGGAAAGAAATGATTGTAAAAATAAATTATTGAATCACTACAGACGTTTCATGGTTCAATTTACCCCACTTTTCCCTACGTATAGATATAGTTGTTTTATCTGTGTGCGTGGCTGAGTGTGTATAATAAACAGTCAAAAACTGATCACGTTTTTCTGGAAGAACTTGGCCAGTTCACCACCAACCAACCAACCAACCAACCGACTGATCAAATGCTAATAGTTCATGGCATCGCTCCATTATTTTAATTGGAGTCTTTGGTAATTACAACGTCTGGACGATAATTGCAGCTTTAAACAAACATACATATACATATACGCACACACGCACACACACATACACAAGCGAAGAACGTCATGTGAAAATCGACCAACCATAAAACAGAAAAGTAGCCATAATACACTGTTAAAACCAACGGAAATAAAATAAAACTTGGAAACGAAGGGGAAACTTTTTTAAAAATTCACAGAATTAATGAATCGACTTCTTATTATTAAATAGAAACAAATTGTTTACTTGATATAATAACCGATTATTAAGTTTTCATCATCCTGCCACTAACAAAGTTTATTATCAATCAAACAAACAAACAAACTAAAACTTACAGAACAGTGTTTTTTCTTTCGGTCGCTTAATTATAATCATGAAGATTATGTTGGTTTAATAATCTTAAGAAGGATTACATTTGCAAATAACAGTTGGGTATTATAAGAAATTTTAATTAACAAAAAACTAATTAGTCCGCCGCAATATTTAAACGCAACTCTTTTTTGCACTTGAATCAAGCACAATTATCAACCGACTTACTTAAATGATTAGACGTATATTTTTGACATGCCAAGATTCTCGAACCGTTCACCATTTTGATTTGATGATTAAACTAAAAGAGTGCACACTCATACCTTAGTTTGCACGGTACTTAGATTACACAATTTTTAAATGAAAACAAAAAAATGGCTTTATTTTGATCAATATTAATGAACAGACTCTTAAAAGCTCGATTAAGGTACCATTTTGAATCACAAAAGCTATTTGCTTTATGTTTGGAAATTTTATACTTCGGTTTACGCGCTTTCATTTTGCACGGTTTTTCAAAGGATGCATATACCTCATAAATCACGGAATACGAAATATGCCCATGCTAATAAATTCTTCTTTTTACAAAGTGGTATTTGAGGATTGAAAGGAAATACTTAACTGGTTTCCTACTTATTAATTAATTTTTAATGATAAAATGTCCAAGTGTCTGTCCTGCTGGAAGGAGCTTCCTGAAGAACTGTCGAACACGGCGCTTGGCCCTGTATGAAGGTCAGGTCAGGTCAGGTCTTAGCTGACGCTCTACTGTCAAATGAATAAAAACGTTACAATGCCTATAACTCGGAAACTACTGAAGCCATTAAGTTGAAAATTGCACTTCAAATTGGCAATTTTTGCGCTCTTTTTATAGGTTCTGCCACAGGCTTCTTGGACATTCTGTTATTAAATTAATAAAATATACAGGTTTGAATGCCCGGATATCCGAAACAATAATTCAAGCAGGTGGTCTGATAATCAAAATATCAATTTTAGCAAAGACTATGTAGGTATATAATTAAACAATTAAAAAACACAATAGCTTAATAACTGGTGTGATGTTTTCGTATTTCAAATAATGACAAATGTGTTATTCACCAGATACTTATTTCATGAGATATTTCTCTTTTTTGCGGACTTATAAACACTATGTTCAGTCAAAACTTTTTTTAAAACTTATAATAAAATTGATGATAATCAGGAGAGGGGAAGAGAGGTGGTTTTATGTACAAGCGCCTGGAATTTTTTGCACAATATCTCAAAATAACGATTGAAACACTTAAAAAAACATTGAAAAACTTAACTCGTTTGCATGTGAAACCCTCCCAATTATTACCGGATGTATTTTTCTAAAAGACGGCAAGCTTAAGAAAAACCGATTAACAGTTACAACAATCAACTTTTATGGCAGTTCGCAGATATAAGGCAAAAAGTACGTACCTCACCCTTATTGAGACCTCATTTTTTTTTCGAAAAACAATAAATTCTTCTTCTCCCTTACCATCATTTAGAATGGGATTTATTTTATTAAAATACAAGTGGTAATTTTTTCTATTACAGGAATTTGATAAAAAAACCACCGCTATAACTTTTAACAAAGTTATCCCTTAACAGGTATGACAAGCAAAATCAACTTTTATGGCAGTTTATAGATATAAGACAAAAAGTACCTGCTTCTCACCCTTATTGAGGCCTCATTTTTTCGAAAAACAACAAATTCTCTTATTTCATTTAGAATGGGATTTATTTTATTAAACTACAAGTGGAAGTTTCTTTTCTTTTACAGGAATTTGATGAAAAACCACCGCCATAACTTTTAGCAAAGTTATCCCTTAATATGACCAGCAAAATTGACCAAAACGTCATTTGAGGGTCCAATTTTAGAGCATTATTTCAGCCTCAAATTAAAAAGACGGATCTCTTACATTTTTTTGATAGAGAAGAACATTCAACAAGATGACAAAAATCGGAGGGATCTTGACAACCAATTATTTTGACTTTATGTATTTACAGGAATTTAGTTAAGTATATTTGAGCAAAACTATAAGTAAATCTTACTGACTTAAATGGTGGTGAATGAAGTAGGTATCAATTATCATGATGAAGTAGAGTTGAGGCCACCTTGTTTAAGTCTTTTGTTCATTTTTTGCAAATTATTAAACATTTATTTGCTTTTCGGTCCGTCGATTTAGTAGAAACAGTTTAAATATTGTTTAGTAACAGTCTAACCGGCACCATCTCCGCCCAGTTGCATTGTTTTCTACAGTCTGGGTGGTTCTTATTGGTTGGATTGTGTTTGACGTCATGACATGTGTACTTAAGTCAGTTGATGTGCGGCTACGATAATGAGTATACACCGACATGGCCGTTCCTAATTTCATATGCTTAAAATAACAGACCAATAGATACACTTATATACGAATACAAATAAAAAAAACACCTGTGTTTTAACCAAACTCTACAAAAATTCCACCTTAGATCTTCGATCTATTCTCTTCGTTATAGCGTAATCCCCCTTCTCTACAGACTTGTTTAAAGTTTTAATCTATGATTAAGCAGAATATTATAAATGTTTGTTAGTTGGTCGGAAAGATTAGCAACCGGCTATAGTGATTAGTATATGCAAATCATACAATAATTATTCAA
>JAZBGW010001039.1:0-18183 GCA_037464815.1 Mylabris variabilis
ATCTAAAACGAAATCAGCAACAATAATATTTAATATTAAAATAAGTTATGCACTACATTTATGTTGTAATAAATGTTTTAGATAAAAATTGTAATATTTTGATATTCGACAACCTTTGACAGATAGAATCGTCAAAATGACAAAATCACCAACCCAAGAACATAAAAGTTACTAAAATTTTTCTGGCCTAGTGATATAATGAGATACTTTCTGGACGATTTTGAGATTTGGAAAGTTAGTATTTCCGGGCGGAGGCACAAAAAATTTTTTGAATCAATATTGACGAGCCGTTCAAAAATAAAACACCTGTGCCTGTCTATTTCAAAGCGTATAAGGGTCTCCTTAAAAGATTATAAAGGTATCTATTTCTTTTATATAAACTATTCATTAAAGTAAAGTTGAAGAACATCATATTAGCAAATAATAGACTATTTCTTACATATTGGTAAAAATAGTATATTATTTATGGTTGATATATTTAAATTAACAATGAAAAGAAAGTGATTAAATATTTTAAAATAAGTCATATGATAACCATTCTTTCCATCTGGTTGTTACACTGATTTGAATAATTACTATATGAATGTAATATATTTTAAAGTAGAATTCGAACAATGTCGTCATGTGATTTGCTGCATTGCTGCTAATTACCTTCGGACTTGACATAAGCTTTGTGTTAAACAACAATAGCAACCATCTATGATTGTGTCTAGGTCACCTCTAAATTTGATTTGTAGAGGGTATACTGTGCTATATATACTCATGGGTAGCTAAACATGGTCAGATAATTATTGTTTGAAATGTTTCTTATGGGCTTATCTCTTTTGTGATTGACATAAATGATACTTATTTAATTAACAATAATATAATACATTTGTATATAGCTGTATTATTAGGACTATTATTATTGTAGTCTTTTAGAGAAATTTAAATCTTTTACTTTAATATTTTGTGCTCTTCATGTAATATTCCCCGAAATATAGTGTTGAGAACTATTTGCCAAGTTTTTATTAACTTTCAACTAAGGCCTGTGTTGGATAGAAGTTAAAGGAGGAGTGATGCTATCTTTGTTACTCTTCATCGTTAATAGCCTTAAGCAGTTACTGATATCGTCTATCGACGTTCCTATATTAATTAAAACTTGATAAACATATTTCTATCGCATGCAGGAATTTATAATTGATGATTGCATTTCAGTCAGAATCTTATGATACTATCGAATAATACTTATCCTCAAAACTATATAGATCATATAATCTTAAAATTTAAGGATATAAAGACCTACAGTTAGTTATTTGTATAATCAATAAAATATTTTGAAAATTTCAACAATTAATTGTTCATAATTATGAAAATTTTATGTTAACACGCGTAATTTAATAAGGTATAAACTAATAGAAATCGAATAAAGTGTTTTGGGTGTTTTTTGATATAAACATGATGATTAATATGCAAACAATATGAATATTTTGTTAAAAGTGAATTTATGAAGAAATTACATAATAACTTATAGTTTCTTGACATTTATCCAAAATCCAATAACTCCGACTGACTTCACTTCCTAGATATTTCGTAATTGATGCTTGAATGTTTTCTTCATAGTTTGACAAAGACGCTGTTAATTTCTATCAACTCGATTTTATAAATATAAATCAATCAAATTATATAAAAAATCTTTTGAATCATGTAAAAAGCACGTGCATTTGTATATTTTTACAATATTAATACCAGAAAAATCTCAAATATAATTTTAGAGGAAAGAACATGTCTTATTTTTAATGAAAATTTGGTAAGATCAATATCGACATCAAATATTAAATATAAGTACATATTATATAAGAGTTGACTGGGAATATATTTCTATATATGGGTAGAATATAGATGGGATTTTATAAGTTTTATTAAAATATTTAGAGAGTCTTTATCATTATTATAAATGTTGTGAACAAATAATAGAGATCTTTATAATTGGAAGTCGGTTCTTTTCATAAAAATATGTCAATATGTTCCATATTTTATCCAAAGGAGAAAAGCTTGGATTGTAGAAACTTGCCATTAATTTTCCCAATAAATAGAGCTTTGTTTGTTGTCGAAAATTTAACGGATGCCATAATTTGACTTGGTAGGATTTTAAAATGTAATTTATTATCAACTATAGTTGAGTGAATAACATTAGAGCTTCTCTAATCTAGCATTACGTGGTACATTTGTTACTAAACGACTATCAATATTTCACAGTTGTGTCACTATTTCCACACTCGACGAATTATTCGATTTTTTTTCTATTTTCCATTTTATCGTTGTTATTATTTGTTGTTAAAAATAGGAATTTTAAAAACCAACTGACAATGAGACAAAATTGTGTTAACTTGTTAGTACTGAACGAGATTATAATTGTTATTTGTATCAAACTCTTGAATAGTCACATCAATGATCATCGAATTGAATTGGTTAAATTGGTCTTCCATTTCCATATCAGATTATTTATCAAATATAATAGAAAAACGAAAAATACTTCTGAAAAAAGAACAAATTGTAAGCGTGACTGTCACCTCTAGGAAAAGAATTCCTTTTCACGGATCCATTCCTGTCCGTTTTTCTACCTAAGTCTGCATTCATTGGTGTCACTATAAAAGATGAGTAGTGTGTAAAGAAAAGAAAACCAAATACATCTGTTTAAATGAGAATGTTCATAAAAGACATTTGTATAGGATGAATTTTTTGCTCATCATTTTTTCATATAACCATACCAAGAATACCTTTTCGTTTACATATGGATTTTTAAATAGCCTATTTTAGATGAGATCAGTTTGTCAAAATAAAGAATTATTAAAAAAAATGCAAACCTTCCTTTCATGATACATTATAATTATTTAATATTGAATATATAGGATTTTCTCAAAGATATCATATTAAATATGCTTATTGTTAGATCTCCATAAATTTTCCAATTAACAAACAAAATAACCATTCTGATACATAAAATAGAAGATATAGCAAATATTGTATTGCTGTAATTAATTTGTTTCAGTCAAACATCACATATTATAAATAAAACTGTGCTTGTATCTACTACACACAACAAAATGAATTTTTTTAAGTTCTCTTTTTACATGCTTCGCGCTGATAGACAAGATTTATTGATTTTTGACAATTAAGTTCCATATTCAGTTCAATACAATAGAATTCTATCAATATTTCGAATGTTAAGTCTATGTTTTTTTTTTTAAATTAGATGTGATTTATTCTAATATCAATGTATTTTACATTAAAAAAAAATTAGTTGTTTCAGAATAATATTGTTATATTGTATTGTTATAATGTTATATCGTTATACACTATTTGTTGTTTAATTGAAATAATTGTTATTGATTATAATTTATCGATTATGTAGTTGTATAATTTTATAACGAATTCATTGAGGTAGTGGTGAAAATATACCACAGTCGGATGATGTTCACTAAAACTCGTAAATGTCAATTAGTTTTCAACCAATACTAATACGTGTGCCAATTATATGGTTTATGAAAAAATCTTTTTACACATTTATCTTTTGTCCGTTGTCATACAAAGTTTTATGATATTCCTACATAAACAGTGCTTGTTAGAGGCTTATTTGTTATGGGAAACGTTAAGATGAAAGAAAACGCCGATGCTGCGAATTTGATGAAAGTATTATTGGGACTGCATTTGTTTACAAAAAAAGAGTGTAAATCCCGTTTAATTGGAATGTGTCAAAGTTGAGATATAGGATCCTTCGTTACTTTTTTTTTCTTTATGGTAAGAATTTTCCGTTTTGTGTAAATCAGAAAAGCTTCTTACATGAATTCAGTGTTAGCAGTTGAAGGATATACTAAAAAATTTACAAGGTAATATAGCCAAAGCAATTTTACCTTTTCAACACACATTGATGTGAAATGCGATGTTTATAAGCGGTTTTTTTTCATTGTATACTAACACATCATTAAATATCCAAAAATAAAAATAAAAAATGTACGAAATGTTATGGTTAATTGCAAATATTGACTATTGGTTTTCAGTGCACGTTTAAGAGATTTCATTTCCAGTTCCGGCAATGATATTCAAGGCACGGAATACCAACATTCGTCCTTGTTCGCTCACAAATGTCCAGTTATAAGCGATTGCCCTTAAAAAGGAAGTAAAGTTGGTTTTTCTTGTAAGACGCCAGAGCTCGTATCCTAATTCAAAAGAAAAACCAAGACAAAAATAAAGCTTCTAAACAAAATACACAGTTGGTGTTTATGTAAGGCGGAGTTCTCTATACTCTATAGATTCAACCCTCTACCTATTTTAGGAAAAGTGGCCAGAACAATTATGTTTTCGCTTATTTTTCTTCTTTCTTTCAGATTCTGATAAGTGTGTATGTGGGAGGTAAAACAACTAACCTAAAATTTCTAATGTTTTTTGTGTCAAACACACACTTAACTTTAACTACAGCATAACATTATGGCAAGAAGTGCCTCTACAATTTTTTTATCATAACCTTTAGTAACGACAGATTTCTATAATTTTTATAAAAAAGTATCTTATGCTACAATTACTCATTTTATTTTTATACGTCTAAAATCTTGTGTTAATTCTGCAACAAAAACTGTTTCAATAATTTTGCTTTTAATTAAACTGTACCAGTTTCAAAATTTGTCGCAAGATTGGAAATTTCAATGAATATTCATCTTATTATAGAGTTTTATCGATTTGCAAAATTCTCTAAATTTTTGTTTCAACAGTTGATTAATCACGGTACATATTATTAAGAATTACTAAAACTTTTCTATTTTAAAATCGTAATTTGTTTTCCACGATTCATTCTTATTTAACAGAAAAATCTAAAAACATTTTTTAAAGACCTTTTAAAAATTCTCATTTTTCTTTTTGTGAGCGGAATTCTGTTCAGCGGTACAAATTGACTCTCTTTGTCCATATTTAATGAAATCTCTTCAAACTGGGAGCAGTAGCCATAATTGGGGCGTTCAATAGGCATCGATATAACCCACCATGTCGAGGGATAAAAACCGGAGCAAGCTTTAATTTATTGTTTAATCCTTATATAGAGATTGACAGCGTTTCAAGTCATTTTCACTATTGATCCAAATTCAGTTATTTTCAAATTGACTATAAATCAGTGAATTTGCTCTTAAAATAAAATACATCTATTTTAAAGTTGAAACAAGTAAAAGAAAAAGGCATTAGAGTAACCACAACATGACTAAATAAAAATTATCAACAATTTTCAGGAACATTCAGATCCCAAGCGAATAATTATTTCAACTGTCGTCCTCTTCCGGGAGCTTTTTGAATTAATCCAACATCTCACTTGTATATGTCACTGGAGCAATATTTAATTGTGCTTTTAGAAACCTAATTGCTAATTACATTTATAAAGAAAAATATATTTTCAATATTAATAAGTGGAAAATAAAGTATAGAAGGTGATAGAAAAATAACAACATTAAACAATTTTTTCCGTTCTTTCTTTTTAAATTTATTTTGTCAATTTAAGTATAAAAGCATCGTAATTCAATAGTGAGCTTTTCTCTTATTTCTCACAACAAATCGATGTACAAATTTAATGGCGCGGGCGGTTTTAAAAGCTGAATTGTTAGAATGATTAAATCATATTAAATTTGCTGGACTGTGTTAAAAACTGGGGTGTAATTCATGACCGGAAAGAATATGTTATGTTATTTGAAATTTTGGACATTTATTATATTTTATACTTATAGATAACCAAATTATTGAAATACTGTTTGATCGTATTGTATTATTTGTATACAAATAAAATGACAAAGTGGTAAACGTATTTTCAAATTTTATGTTGAAAATATCGTCCCAGTTGAACTTACAAATGAATCGTTGGGTTTATTTGGATTAATTAAATTTACATTTTATCTCGCGTTAGGGATCTTCTCTCTATACACATATAGGAGCCAGATTGCAGGTCACACCTGTTTAAAATTCACAAAAGAAACGTATAAAAGCTTTTACGGCCGTCAGTCGTTCGTTTAATATGTAGCAATACATGTATTTTGTTTTATAGCCTATCTCTTCAAGTTGAAAATTAAACGAAAATCATCTGCATATACTGTTGAGAATAAAAGAAAATGCACGTATATTTTAATTTGAAAATGCTAAATTATTTTCGGCAAAAATACGGTAAAACAATGTGACGTTCAAATAATAATAGAAATTGTAATATAGTAATTTGATATCTGTCAATAGAAGTAGTTTATAGACGCCACAAACCTCCCGAGGAACTAAATGCAAATTACTGCAGGTAGTTTAGGGAATAGAACCCTTGTTAACAGGGAAAAACGGTTTATTTATCTGCAGAAGTAAGAGAGAAAAGGAGAGATATATACAATGGCACAGAACAAATAAATTACTACTGACCAAAAAGATATTTTTCTCAATTATTTTCAATTTTATTGTCTAGAAACGGCGTCGACGAAATTAACATTCCCCGAATACTTAAAAATATTATACCAGGCTTAAACTAAGTTTCTTTCAATGTTTTCAAGTCAAGTCAGCCAAATCTAAATATAAAGAATATAAAAATTTGTTTCTTAAATGAAAATGTTTATAAAAACTCCCATCATACAATATCTTTAACGGGCCCACTGATATAATTTTCTCTAAGAACCCATCCTTTAGAAAGCTATACATAGCTGGTGATTCAAATGGCAAAGCCCATTATTTGGCGAGCGATTTGAAAAATATTTCAAGGATTTGTAGGGTGGTAACTCTAGTTTATTTGAGCAACATTAGAACTTCGTAACTCATTTGGAAGTTGGTCGAAAAACGCTCGTTTTGGACAAGGGTGCTATTTTCAAAAATGAGCTATAAACACACGAAAAGACCTAGAATGATTCGATTGATTTTTCGTTTTTCTCCATTGTGTTCTAAAAATAAAGCAAAACAGAATAAAATAGAGAAAAAAGACAAAAATCAATGTTGGGAAGATCCTCAAGTCATACTAACTCGTTTTGCGTGCTTAGTTCGATTTTGAAAATTGCGACATCGTCAGAAACAAGCGATTATTGGCTAACATCAAACTTTTGCCAAAATGTTGTCTATGGATCCTCTTATAAATCCTTGGAATATTTTTTGACTTGCTCGCCAAATAAGAACTTTTCGTTTTATGTGAATCACCCGGTATATATCCTTTCAATAAGTTCAATTTTTCTATTTAAACCCTCCTAAATTGAAAATGGTAAACAATACTTCTTAGATAATGACATTTTCCAATTAATGAAAATTGAATTTTCTTGAATTAATTCAACATAGAGCTAATACTGTTTGTTAGAATAATTTGCCATTATTTTTAAGTATGAATAAAAACTATTTTCAATTTATTTACAAGTTATTTTTAGATCGTTATGCAATTACAAGAAAAGTGAGGTGTATCCTATTTACAGGAATTTAAATAATTTTCTCGACATATAAAATGAAAGGTATTCCCTAAAGGAGTTTATTTATTCTAATTTTCTCTAAAAACAATTACTTGTTATTTACTCATATCTTAATTGATTCTATTTAATAACGGAAGGATATAACACGAATTTTCTCATTAAAAATACGACAAAAACAAACTGATACTTGAAATAGTATATGTAGCTATAGTATTTTATTTGATATTATTCTCATGAGTGCAGCTTCCTGGTTTTCCACCTGTCATATAAATTGTGTTCCATTCTTCCAGACTGTTTGGGTCCTTGTGGATTTGAAGTGGAATGATCTTTTTTTAAACATCTGTATTAGTGAATAAATATTTTAAATTGTTTTTGTTCTCTTTAAAATAGCTTTTAAATCATTAAATTTATTACGCATTGTTGTTTTATATCTCCATCTTTTTGGTGTTTCCGTTTTATTTCAATACTGTAAATAACTTGAAGGATAACACCAAATGTCTTGAATAGACCTATAAAATTTTATTGTAAAGTTTATTGTTTGGTGTACCATTAAGTATTATTTCAAATACACAGAGGTAAATCTCTTATGAAAACAAGTATAAAGAAAAAATAAGATTCTACATTAATTTAAAATTAATTATAAATCATATTTTTCTCTCTTCATGTATAATTATTTACAAATGTGTTCTTCTAGAGATATTTGAATTTGCTTTAAGGAATTTAATTCGTTCGATTTTCGTACTTTGTGAAATGTTCCAGATTGAAATTGTTCGAGAAGCTCATTGATACAAACTTGTACAATTTAAATAAAATTTAATGTGACTAAACACAAAACTGTTGTTTGCCAATAATTGAAATGTTCTTATAGATTTTATTTATTTTATCTTTCCACTATTTACAAATAGATAAAGGAAAGCTTTGCCTGAACACATTTCCCCTATATTCTACCTTTTCTTAATCTTGATCTCTCTTTAAGAAAAATCAGTTCAACAAAGATCTATATTTCAATCATGATAAAAGAGAGGTTTCACGTTCATTTAAAAGTCGTTTATTCTGAAAAACTTGATAAAATAAAGGCTGAGTTAGACTATGTTTCAATTTCTCCAACTCATCATCGATCAATAAATGTCCGTTAACATCATCATCATTATTATCGACATTATGATTATCATTATTAACAAAATGAAATTTTATAAGTTAATGTTTATAAAAAAAAAACTATAATGATGTAATATTTAATTTCAACTGGTGACAGTTCCGGTTTCTTATTTGACGAAAATTATAATTGCAGTTGTTTTATACTTGAAAGTTGCAATTTTCTTGAGGCGAAAGAAATTTTAATTAAAAAGGATTTTGTGTGTGGGGTGGGGGGTGAATCTAAACTGAATTAGAGAAGTTGAATTCATTAATAACGATACCGCAATGTTAGTCAATATATTATTAAAATAAAGGCGCATTATAATTTATTTAAGTATTTCTTAATTGAAACTTAATTGATATTGTTTGTGAAATAGGAGGGTAGATTTCATTGTAAAATTGATAAAAATCTTTCGTTAAATCTTCGGTGCTAATAAGCAAATTGCAAATTTTCAGCGGTTTCGATGGTTTTCGTTTTTAATATAAAATAATTAATATCTATTGATCTTAAGTTAGTACTTTTTTCTACTAACACAAAAGAAAAAAGAACGATTTGTTAAAGTTAGATGAGCCTGTGAATCTGTTTAATTAAATTTATCAAATTTATTCTGATGAAAGAATAGTAAAAAAAACATGTCGAGTGTAAGCTGAGAGCTTGCTTTTAGTTGTGATAATTGTACACCAACGTAATTAATAAGAATTAAAATGAACGTTGTAATACGATATTGTGATGGAGAACGTCTACATCTTCGAATCGTGGGGGACTTAGATCAGTAACACCCCAATCATCTTTTCTACCCATATTACTCTTCTATACATAAAATGGATTTATACAATCCTACTTTAGTCCCTTATAATTTTCAGTATAACATTTTGAAAAATTATATGCGATTAATTTAAATGATAGGGTGACTAATATAAAAGGTCTAAAGAATTTCAAAATGGCTACAACTAGAAATATATTTACGTACAAGAGAATTAATAACTCAAGCTAACCTTACTACTCTTTATAACTGTGACTCTTTTTTATTTATGTTGTAACATTGCCACTCCCCAGTGACTTTTCTAATTATTTGTCATGCTTAGTACTTATTGGTATATCAGGACCATCTGCTAAACACTCAACCAATCTCACACAAAATTTAATGAAATATTAGATATAGTAACTTGTTCGGCAGGCCATAAAACATAAAAGACCTGAAATATATCAATTCACATCTCTGAACATCATACAAAATAGAAACACACATCTAATCTTTCACCTGAAATACTCACACAATAAGTGGAAAATATCGATTCTGTAATTTTGATAAATTATATCAGACACCTTGTTTCGATAACACAAATAACATTTATTTCCCTTATTGTCAGTTTTTATTTAACAAACATAGTCGATAAATACTTATTTGTAACAATCGAAAACTGAACGTAAACCATTGAAAATTCATTAAATTAAATTAAAATGTTAACTAACTTTACCGAATAATTATTTCAATTACAATGTAATGTGTTGGTTTAATTATTAAAAAAATGTTCAATATCCTTGCTATTTGGTTACAAATATTAATCAAGATTATGTGACTTTTTTTATGTTTATTTCTAATTTCTAAATCTTCTTATAAATTTTCATGTCATAGTCTATTTGAGCTTTAGTTTCACCATATACTAAACAGAAGATTAAGCTTTACCGCTAGAGCTTGAATTATAAATTTTATCGTCTTTGATTGATGATCCTAAGACAAAAAAAAATGTATATACAGTACCTATTACTGAAGAATATTGTGATGAAATTCGTCTACGTTATTATAGTCTTTTTAGAATGTTAAAAATAAAATTTTTAAAAATATTACATATATTGAAACATGTAACAATCTTTATACGGCAAGTTGCAGCTGTACAAAGATACATGTTTTAACATATTCTTTAATATTTACATATGCAGAAAACATAAAATTTATTCATAAAAGGAGATGAGTCATCTAATTTAGCATTTTGTTACGACGATGGATATGACATGTTACAAGAATTTACTTTTTGTTTAAAACTTTGCCATTCTTTAGAAGAATCGCAATTTCAACTTATAATTTTATTTCCATATACATGTCTCTGGATTTATAAAAGTACAGTTCTGTATAGTGAAACTTATTTAAATTGATCAAATTGTTTAGACAGTAACAAAAATGATTCAGTGTAACAGTGTTTTATCTAAAGAACTAGGTCCATTTTTAGGGTTGCTATAAGTCCTATTTCCCGCAGGACCGTATTACAACAGTCTATTTGTTCTGTGTATATTACAGTTAGCACCATTATTAGATGTTATCGCTTAGGTGTCAAATTCTACGTGTTGAATTGAATCTCTTGTTACTCTCCCTTGAGAGTAATTCATGAATCAATTTTAATTTCTTCTACTGTAAGGGGAAAATAGCACGAAAATCTCTAGGATTTACATTCGTTTACTACCTCGTTATACAATTTTACTAAAGATAATGAAAATTATTATATTTAATTTACGATACAATAAATCTTTCTAATACTTATTTAAAAGTTGAGTTGGATGTTTTTCGAAAATTGTAACATACTGAATAGGTAAGGGAGGATTAGATAACAGAAATACAAATACGTATAAAGGTCGTGATTGCTATTCTGTTAGTATTTATAAAAAGGCAGCATAAGAAGTTGCAAAATTTAAACAATCTATACCCAAGTAAAATATATATAGTTTCTGTATTGTACCAACTTTAAAATACTTTTCTAGTAAACCGAATATACATATATCCTTCAAACTAACTATTCGATCAACAGTGTATGCAACTAGCATTTATAATTTTGTTAGTTTGTTGTTGGTTAACGTTCGTATAAGCTAAAGTTTTACCACCAAAACTTTGCATACGCATGTCTGATTGTGTTCTAGTTGAATAATATTGAGTATTTCCTTTATTAATCAACAATATATTACCAATTTAGATAATAAAATAAGATAATTACTAAATATTATAACTGATGCAAATATTTAGTTACTTGCGGTGACTGCCTTGGAGCCCCCATATCCGTGTTACATAATTGAAGTTTGGAAGTTATTTCTTTTAAAATGAATGTATGAAGTGAGATCGAATGTATAACAAACAGCTTCAAGTTTATAAAAGTTTTTTCTTTATTTTGACACATCTCTGTTCGAATTTGTTTTGTTTTATGTTAAACGGGATTGAAATATATCCAAGAATATCTATGTATCTATGTATGTTCAAAAAAACTTATAAAAAAAAGAACCAAAGAAAAAATATGACTGAAAACTTTTTTTAATACAAGAAAAAATAAAATATTCAAAGATTTTGAAATATATACGTCGAATGCACTGATTCTCAGTTCAGTTGTGCCAAGTTTTATTGAGAATTCCCAGTTGAAACCGGATATGCCGTTAGGCAACTTCTGTGTACTTTCCTGGTCCAGATCCTCATTTCACTAAACAACACCATTATCTTTACTGTTCCCGATTTGTGTTCGTAGTATCGTCGTTACCGATTCATTCTCTTATTTTTACTTCCGCTTTCTTATTGTCCACCATTACGGCTGTTACCGACACAACAATATATAGATTTTTTTTCCATTTCATTGTCCGTTTTGTTGATATATCAATGTGGAATGTGTATGAATGTTTCGAACGTGTTGAAGACTTTTAGTACAGGTGCTTCAAATCTAGACGCTTTTACCACACCCAATTTTCGATTTTTCTTAAAGAGGCTATTTACTTTGTCGAAACTCTTATTCTCAGCTTTTTTTCTTTCAATGGCCCTTTTTAACCTACTTCTCGGTTTTTTTATGCCACTTTATTCTTATCTTCTTTTTTTTCCTATTAGATTTTTCAAGAGAAAAAGAACAAAAAGGTGGTTTTGTTCTGAACTGGTCAAGAAGCTGTGAACCAACAAACTTTCTAATATAAATCATTCCAAATTAATCATGATTAGAAAATATATGGATTCAACTTGAAAGTATTAGAACTTACAACATCTAACTTGTTTGATTCAAATCGTGCGAAAATAATAGTAATACTTTAATTCTATAAAGTGATTTCTTGAAATATCAAATTAGTTTCCCCAACAAAACATTCTCTAATAGGATAAGACTATAAACTATAAATTTTCCATATACAGAATGACAATAACGTTATCATTTATAGTGCAACGTGTAGTGTTGATAGTAAATAATTTTATCATATGCCTGACTGTAGTTTCACATTATTAGAATACGAATTATCTTAATCCGTATTAAATTATAGCGTGTGAACTTGATATCTGGTGAATCAATATTCGCTATCCTTTTATTACACGTGTCATGAATAATTAAATTTTTCCCCAGCTTGCTCAATCTCAAGAGACTTGTAATAGTGATAGGGGTGAAGTTTATATTCTATAATAATAATAATAACAATAAGAATAACAGCAAAAAGAATAAAACTACAATTATTTGAAGCTTTCAGTTGTTTTTTAAAATTTAAGCCGATTAAAACTAATAATTAGTAAATCTGTAATTTTAACAGTTCACTTAATACAAATCCCTCGATTTTTTAGTTCAGTAACGTGAATTGTGTTCATATTTTACTCTAGCAACAATCATTTGTGTTTTTTTTATGTTTTTATGTCTTAATCGAGTGATTATTATGGTAATTAAATGCTCGTTATACAATTGGCATTGGTTAATCTTCGCACACAGTAATTTTTTTAATTGCTTCTATGCACGTAACATAGGACTTAACACCAATAATAATAATTACAATGAAATCATAATTCTATCCATGTGTAGGTGTCATTGTTTTTTGTTTAACAAATAGGGTTATATATGCATGTATTTTGTCACAAACAGTTCCATTGTTTTGATTTATTTGTTACAAATTAAATGTATCACAAATCGGTATATCCCTATATTGTGGTGTTTTAATACAATTTTAATTAAATTTTTTATTATGTTTATTATAAAATTTGAATAATAGCCATAACAATAATTGAGTATACCCTAATGGTGACTATGCTAGTTTTAAGCATGTCTAACGGTATTCATTCGAAATTAATATTATTGTTACTGTTTCATAACACGAACATTTCTATTTAATCCTTCATTATATTCTATAATCAATAATTGAATATAATGTAATTTTCCTTTTAATAAAAAAAAAACAGAATCGAAACTTATGAAATATGTGAAATCATTGATGATTATGTTATCTAATGAATTTAATCGGAAGTGAATTAGTATCCAATTAGTCTCGTATTATCAATAGCTGAGATTTCTGAATCGATAAAATATTTTTATAGATTGTTTGGTAAGCTAAAAACTTAGTTAGATATAAAGTTAGTGGCAGCTAAGAAGCAATTTCAGCAAATATTATGGTGCATTTAAATTCAAATAAAGTCAAGTAAATTGTTCAAGCAAATAACTGAAGGTTAATCATCTATGTAGGTATGTATATTGAGGAAAATACTTTTTAATCATTTCATTACACAGTTTATCTTGTAATTGTGAGTTTTTTCGACATTTTTTTTTCTCAAAAAGAAAAGTTCTTGTTAAGAACTTATAACTTTGAAATATGTCTACTAAAGTGAAAATATAACGGAATAATTTCGAATGTAACAATGTAAATTCCAAACGTTATTGACACACTATGACATCAATTTATAATTTTGCAATGAAAGCTTTTTTGAGTATATCGAAAAAGTTCGAGTCGAATTGTAACTGATTTTATTACATTCTGAATGTCAGTCATAAAAGATAAAGGATTTTATTTAAAATTGGTTGTAGGTTTGTTGGTGTGGATGAAACTTCTATATCTTTGAAATAGAAAGAAGTATTTTGTAAGTTTCCTAAAAGAAAATCGTATCTATTTCCTTTTCGCATTTGTTTCTTTCTCGTTCTTCCACACATCATGATAAATCAATAAAAACGATAATAAACTTTGTCTTGAATAGTTTGAATGTAAAATTTTAAATTTATTGTTATCTAAATCTAGGCGTTATTCATGGACAGTTGAATTATTTCGGACAGTACAATATACATCAGTGTGGTAGGTATTTTAAGATAGAAATGCCAAAATATATTATTCAAACAGAAATACTTCTTTACAACTATATGATAATATGTATAAGATAGAAAACTTAAAGTACATTTATGTAGTGCTGTATAAAACTTGAACAAAACTCTATAAAAGTCACTTAGAATAAATAAACATACTGGACAATACAAATGTTTAACGTTTATTTGTCTACTCTACATTAAAATTTGATCAACTAGAGAGTTACTTGTAAAACATAAACAATTATAAAATAATGAACCATTAGATGATGTTGTTTATTAATCCTAATACCACATATAAATTAACCTTCTCTAGGTTATCCAATACGCTTGACAGGTTGAAACCAGTCTTTAACTTATGTTAGTTGAAATGACATTTAGTTTATAAATAATTAATAGTTTGGCTTTATTACGATACTTGTGCTTGATTAAGTTGCCTTTTAAATTGAACCACCAAATTACACCTTTTTAATTGTTATTTCTAACTGGACAAAAATACTTATTTCACTATTAGATTCTTTTTTTTAACATTTGTGCAATATTAGATATTTTTCCTATGCAGTGTCTGATAGCAGACACTGTTACTAAAAGTAGCCTTTTCCGCACTCACTGATGCAAAGTTGCGTTTCCATAGTTACCGAACATTTATAAATTGCACCATGAGCGATAGTTATTCAACGACATAGTTTCAATATTTGTATCATAATACACTATTGTGGTAGTGTTCAATTGTACGTAAAATACGTTAAACACCGTTGTTGGATCGTGAGTGGACCTATTAACATGACTAATGTAAATGTTGCTTAAGGGAGATTTCAGAGACTTCGACTAACAAATTTAATGCCCGTTTACATTTATACAGTCAACAGTTGCAAAAATAAATACATTTTCAATTTAAAGCTGTAAGCTTATATTTTGTCTCTATGAAAACGAACTGTCTACCTACTAAATACCTTCACTTGTATTTTATCCAACTAACATTAAATACGGTAATTAAAATTATTAACTAAATAAATTGAATTGTATAAACGATGTGGTATTTTTATAAAGATTTTAATTACCAAGCTATAATCGGAAAATAGTCGTAAAATATTTAAGCATTTCCTTTAAAATATTATAAATGTTAAATTTTCTAGTTTACAAATAATATTAATCTCAAATAATTTTTGTTAAATTGAAGATACAAATGTAGATATATTATAAATAATTGAAATTGTGTAGAAGATAAAGTTTGTCCTCTGTCTACTTAAATTTAATCCAGTGATTTACCTCGGAAGTATCTAGATAAAAAGGATACTGAGAAAATATGAGAGATGAATAAGACTGGATTCTAGACAAGACAACAAAAAGTTTAGCAATTTTTGTCGTTTTATTTAAAAGGAATCCGTATATTTTTAAATGTTATAACTATTATATTCTTTTAAATATGTGGGTATATATAAGAAAACATAGGAATTACAATTTAATTCTATTTATTAATATTTACTATTAGAAATTCCATAGAGAATTAAATCAATCCAGTAGATCTGTAGTATCAGATATGAACACCGACAATTCCCAATCATAATTTCTTTTCGTACATATTTACGTTATTATAACACGAAAACGTAATTATTATTTATTATGTATTGTTCCATTTGAAAATTGTTAGTTTATCGGCATATCCAATAATTATCAGCTAGACGATTTAGTTTCTATTTTCGTATAATAATAGGGATAATTTTAACTAATTTCCTGAAAATAAAAACATAACAATCGTAATGTATCTTTGTCTATTTTGACTTGATCCATTTAACAGTAGAATTGAATTAGTCTTATTGTTACAAGTTGAACTATCTAAGGAAGGTGGATTAGGGGAAATGCTTGTTTTAATGTTTTAATCAAAATTGACATTGCATGCTTATCGAATGTTTGTTCAAATGACAATAAATTTACATTGTCGACATGTCAAACAAAAGATAAAATTCAACGGTTCTTGTATATTTTTCTTCAGAATCGGTATTATGTGACACTTAGTGCAACACATAAGATAAATAATACTGCTGTAAATAATAATGTTGTAGTCCTAGTTGATTTTATCTTCAAACAAATTTTAAGAAAATACGATTGTGATTCTTTGGTTGAATAACAGTTAAAAATGAATGGAAATGTGAGATGTTAAATTTTTATCTCAACGTTAAACTGAATTGAAAGTAAATGTTCTTTATAAAAGCAACCGTGCATAGCACCCTTAGCAGAAAAGGTCGATAGAAGCATATCCGATTTCTTTCTTTTTGCGAATCGTTTATCATTTTTACCCATTCCGCTTCTACATGTGGTATGTATACATTTAAGTTGATGGATAATTTGTCGAATGTACATGTTTTTTCCTTATTTTCGTTAAATATTATGTTATAGTAAGCATTTCATAGAGTGCGTCTATTGAAATAGTCGTTTATCGTAATTATATTATAAGAAAACAAAACACTTAAAAACTTTTTGATTTATTCACACCCTTTTAAAGATGAACAACAATAACAACGCCCTGTTAATGTAATTTTATTTCAAACAATACTTGACTAAACTTTGTGGTGGTAGATTTCTTCACCCTCTATACAAATCAAACATATTTACTATGTGTCGCCGATATGACGCATTCAGCTTCCCCAGGAGATCACCCTCTCCCTTATACGAAGGGCGACTATATAGATTTATACGGTTTGTGATTGCACACTAGATTAAAAATCTATATGTTTTACAAATTTTATCAAAATAATAATGGACATAGATAAAGTATTATAGAAGCTCTTAGTTTTTATTCAATTTTAAACCATAAAAGTCTACGCGGAGAGAATAAGGGAACAAGAAAAAAATTAGTAATCTAGTTCTAGCTTACTAAGTTGAAATCAATTGATTTTAACGTTATTTGATGTGATACTTTTCAGAATGATTAGATTTAAAAATATAAAACTTATTTTGATTCTACGAAGATTGATAACTAATAGAAAATGTAAAAATATTATTTTAACAAATATTTTGTTTGTGATTTTACAACTATAACATAAGTAAACTTTCAAAGTTACTCGTAAAGTTCCGTGAAGCCCTCCTGGATGAATTGTTTCATATTGTACAAACAATGTTTGTAATAACAACAAGAATAGGAGTAAAAATTTTAATAAATTAGAATAAATAACAGCACATTAAAATTGTTAACTATTTTAAATCGCATAAGACTGTATTATTTTTCATTCTAGAAAATTAAAAAAGAGATTACAATTGTAACTATGAAAAAAGGATTAAATTAGTATTTTTTTATAGTTTTAATATAAATGAAAATTACGACTAAATTAGGATATGTTGTCTAACAAAATTGGAGTTTAGTTATAAACGAAACACTACCGTTATATATCTTTCTCTCATCACTTTTTTTAATTATCTTTATATATTTTCAGTTTAATTTGGAATTTTTCCAAATTGCCAATAATGAAAAAAAATCGATAAAATAATTTATTTGAAAATTTTACGAGAAAATTAAGAGAGAAATGTTTGTGTAACTTTTTTTTGTTGAACATTTCAA
>JAZBGW010001040.1:567-18176 GCA_037464815.1 Mylabris variabilis
TTGTGATCGTTATAATCTTCGTTTTTTATAATAAACTCTTTATCACATTGATTTCCATCATTTCCCTCAGCTATTTCACAATCTTCCTACAATATAAATCTTAATTATAAATACCAAATAATTCATTGTTAAAGACACATACTGATTTTGGCAAATTGACTGTAGGTAGGGCACCCTTCTCAAGATAAGTTCTCCCCTTCAGTTTTCTAAAATGATCTTTCTCAAAATGTAACGAACATACTGCTCTCCGTCCAACCGGTTGTTCCAGATTTTTCCCAACTGCTAATAGCCAAAGTCTTCTGGTTTCAGGAGATTTTGGGAAACTATAAATGGGACATTTTTATCTTTATTTATCAAATAGTAATTGTACTTACCGATGAAATGAAATTCCACGATTTGATTCACTTGACTTACAACCCTTTACCGTGCAAAAAACCATTTTATAAAGCATATATACACTTAATTAACTTATTAATTAACATAATAACAATAATATGCGAATTTTCTATTAAAAAGTTTTGAAATGACATTTTGGCAGGTTATCAAACGAAATGTCTTAAAAATTACTAACTTCTGAGAGAGAAATAGAGAGAGAGACTAATATATTTTAAGTTGGTATTCGCAGCTGTGCCATAAAGATCTAGTATATCTACGGATAGCGCTTATTATTGGAATAGTAAGCAACCATGGATAGGCAACCAAAATTTCTACTATTACTAATTTATTGTTATTAACATTACATACTCAGCATATTAGGCTTTTATTGTGTTTTAATTACAAACACAATACACAAATTAATAAAATGTTGATATTTAATTCTAAAATCAAGAAAACAATACATATTAATATTTTCTGTTCTGATTTCATTTTTCTGTAGCTGTCAAAGAGGTCAAAATTGTATCAGCATAACCTTATTTTTTTCAAGTGCGTATTAAAATCGATTATAAATTTTTAATACATACTCTGTTTTATGTATTTTACAGCTGTATTTTACATCTATATCATACCCGCCCACATAATAATATTAACTTGGCGTTTTTTGAAACATTAGATGATCTTTTAGAACTTTCTAATTGATAAAAATATACTCCCGTGTTCATTTTCAGAACGACGGAGAGAGCGACAAGAGAATGTTTACCTATCTTTGTCCTATGCAACGTATTAAAAAAGGATATCGGCTTCACGTGTAGAGAGCCAGTAGTTTTTATTGGCATTTTTATCTAACTGCTTACATTTATAATGAATTTATGTTAAATGACAATTATTAGTTCACTTGTTAGTCTTTGAGAATCAAAATTATTTGGCAACGACTATAGAAATAAATGTTGCTGTTAAATTTTTCATTACAAATTAGATGGCGCTAGTATCACCAATACTATTTCTTCTCTATGCTAATCGCTGCCCCTCCCTAATTAAATGTCAAATTTTTGTATGGACATAACCTCAAAATTTCGATGATAAATTTTTAATTGAAAATAAATTATTAAATAATGGAAGATACAAATTCGATGTGTGAACGCATCTTAAAAACATTAGAAAATATATTTAAAACCGATCCAGATTTGTAAATTATCTTTCAAATAATTTCTAATTTACATATTGATATAACCTCAAAAAATTGTTTTTTAGGTATGAATTTTCAATTGTACACACTGAAACAACGAATACAACAAATAAATCACCTGTACTTTATGAAGAACACAATATTGGCTTAGAATCATGGTGTATTAAACATATTTATCGTTATGCATATAAAGAATTATTCGATATACGAATAGGTCGCCAGAAATTAACATTTGATCAGAAACAGAATTTAAATCATTTATTAATCGGTGTATTGTTAATTAATCCAGATGTTACAACATTTTGGAATATGAAACGTGAATTAATTGACGAACAAATCTTATTGATAGATAATGAATTACAATTTACAAAAATCGTATTATCGTACAAACCGAAATCAAATGAAACATTCACTTACCGACGTTGGTTATTACGGAAGATTCTATCAAAATATCAAACGAATAATACAATACTGGTGAATATACGGAATTTATTACAAAATGAATTGGATGTGTGTGAACGAACAGCTGGAAAATCACCAAATAATTACCATGCATGGAATCATCGGATATGGATAATTGAGAATTTTTTAAATATATGCGATAATCCATCGAATTTATTATTAGATGAATTACAATTCTCTTATCAATGGATTATGAAACATGTGTCTGAACATGTTGGTTATCATTATCGGCAATATTTAATCGATTCTATTCGAACAAAAAATATATTTCCTACAATTATCGATATGTATCAACGTACAATTATTGATTATTTTAATCTAGTCGTTGATTTGAATCAAAATCAGAATATTCTTCAAATTTTATTGTTTAATAATAAAAATAATTTAAAATCATTCGAAGGGGAAGAGAATATTCAATTAATTAATTATTTATGCTTATTATTGTTTGATTTATTTAAAACAATGAATGAATTATATCAAATATTTCCAGGACATGAATCTTTATGGTATTATCGGCGTTATTTAATTTATCGTTTATTTGAAACAATTTACAATTATTATTATTATAGTAATAATAATAATAATGATTCACTAATGAAATTCCATGTAAAGTTGGATGATTCCAATTTCATTCAAACGAATCAATTGAATATTGTCGATTTTGATCGTCCAATATTTTATATTTATAGCAATAATAATAATAATGAAAAGCAATTAAAATTATCGAAGACAATACCAAATCGAATTAGTGAATCGTTATTGTATCGTACTTTAATTAAGAATGAATATGATTTTATTAAAAAGAATAATTTTTGTACGTATTTCGATGATGAATATGCAAAACGATATGAGAAATGGTTGAAACTTGTTTTATCTCTTGATTTAAGCTGATGATAACAAATTTAAGTCAAGCATGCACCTATGCCGTTTTGTTTTCTTGTTAATTATTGATTTTCTGTACAAATTCGTTGTCTAGTGCCAATTCTAATAGTGTAATTTAGGTAATAAAACTTTGCAAAAGTAAGTGAACATTAATTATACTTAGTTTTCTTTTACTTAATTATAAATTTAAATACAATCTGTGTCCTGGCGATGGGTCATTAAAAACAGAAGTTCTACCCTGAACTACCTCTGGAAAATATTTTCGTTGTTCTAGCTACACCCGTTTTAGATAGAACGGTATATTTTTGAGTTCTTTGATTAAATCGAAGGTACTTTGATGATACGACCTATGGTCTGACGCTGAACGTTTTTCAGGTATCTTGACTTTTAGTGAAATTTCAAATTTTATAGTTTGATTAAAAAATTCATACTTTCGAAACTATTGCTACTAAAATGTTGATATTTTAAATACAAATAGCATGACCAATGTACTTTCTATTAAAACTTAGAGCACGTAATTATCTTTCAGCGTTTTGCTGAAATTCATCTTTCTTTGAGACGATTTTCAAATAATAGTCCTATTGACCAAATTGAAAATACTAAAGATGTGGCGAAAGGTAGACCCCTATTATAACTGTTACAGCAAACTAAACGTTCTTGTTTATTTACTGCAGCACTTGGTCTCTAAGAATACCGAATTATAATTGTTAACATCATTTTTACAGACCTTACCTGCATATTAAAAATATTACTCGTTTTTAAAAGAAAATTGTCTTTTAATCTCAAATAATCAAAACAAACAAAAAATAAGAAAGAAACACTGTTCAGTTAATTAGCACCCAAGAAATAAATTTAAAACAATTATCACACTCACGAACAAGAATAATCACAATCAAAATTCAAAATTTCTGAGGTTAGAAATTTTTGTAAACATTGCACAGCAATCTGGTGACACAGGTTCACCAACCCACTTTTTTGATGGGCGCGCAATTCAAAATTTTCAATTTGGTCAGTAGGACTACCATATTTTGATTATTTTAAATAGAACACCATATTTTTCTTTGTTTGGAAAAAATTCTGCATCGAACTGTATTCGCTATACCTACCTTTGATAATTTTTCAGTTATTCAGTTATTCTGAAAAATAAATGCAAAATATAGAAGGCTTAGGAAACAATTTCAATGTCATTTTGCTAAGCCTTCTATGCATTTCATTACAGTTGAATCAATTTGGCATAGGTGACTAGATATATTAAATTTTTTATCCACTTTGAAAATGGCCTGAAAAACAAAATAAATTTCAGCTTAATGCTGAAAGATAATTGAAAACTCTATGATTTGATAAAAATTACATTATTTGTACTGTTCAAATTCCACAATTTAATCTTTCAAATGCAATAGTTTCAAAGATATGAATTTTTGAATCAAACACTACAAAATTTAAAATCTCATGAAAAGTCAAAATATCTGAAAAACTTTCAGCGTTAGACCAAAATTTGTATTATCAAAAATCCCTTCGAGTTAAGCAAAGAATTCAAAAATTCAATGGAAAATATACCTTTCTATTTAAAATAGAAGAGTGCACTACTCCATGTAACGGGGGCTGCTAGAACTACTAGGCTACATCGCCAGGACACCCTGTATGTATTTTTCAATTAATCAAAACGACTCAAATCATCACTAGGTGGACTATTTTCAATAACTTGTTGTACTGTTCTTTGTCCACCAGTTCGATTCGTTACAATCAAATTCGAATCGAATTCTTTCGGTTTAAATTCTGGCTTCAATTTCGGCCGTAAAGCAGCCAAACTAACCAAAATCGCCTCCTCTGTACGTATCGTTTTCGATCCTTGTTGTGGTAATGTATTCAAATAATGATCAAATAATAATTTCGGATCGTCAATATTTAAAATTGTATCACTTTCCACAGCCATTTCTAAACCGTATAAACCACCAAAAACAATCAACAGATGTTTATAAGATGGACAATCAAATTCATCAACAGATGAACCTTTATCGGATGTACCAATTGTTAGATCATAACCGTCCGGATAGGGACATTGCGAGAAGACTTGCGATAATGAATTTGCTAAACGTATATTGTAGCCCCAATAAATTCCGGTTTCTTGACGTGGTCTTGTTGCCGGTACAATTACACCGACGTATTTCTTTTTCGTTTCTTTCTCTGGTAATAAACGGACCGTACAACGGAGGCCTGGCGTTAAACGTCTATCGACATGTACGTCTCTGTACAATCCGGCGTCAACAATCGAACCTTTACCCTCTTTAATCGGCTTGTTAGTAACTACACCTTCCCTAAAATTATAATTTTTATTAATCAGGATTTATAAGGAATTCCAATAACGTACCTGAATGTGAAATATTCATCTTTGGTGAGATGATGGGGTGCATTCAATGGATTCAATATGCCTGAAAACTTCAAATCTTTATGTATTGGAAAGAAGCTTTTACGCAAATATTGCGGACATTCTAAATATTGTAAAATACGTGCCAATTGCACACAACATTGTCGTATAGTTTTCGTACCATAATTATCATCCAATGTATCTTTTTTACAATTAACTTCATCACTATAATCATCAAAAACAACAATTTCGTCGATTTGAAAAATACATGCGGCCCGGCTAATCTGGCCGGCTAAATACGTTCGTAATTCGGGTGATTGTGCATTCTCTAATATTGAACCAGCTACGGCTATAGATACTGTTGATATCTCTTCAATTTCATTTGATTCTTGTTGTACTTTAGATTCGATCTCTTCGATTTGCTTACGTTTCTGTTTCTCTAATTTCTTTGCTAAATGCTTCTCTTTCCATTTACGTTTCTCTTCTTTACGCAATTTATTAATTTCACTCCAACTTTTCGCTGTATTTTCACCAACTGGTTTACCCATAATCGTAATGCTTGGTTTTCCAATTTTCCTAACCTACAATCCAATTCACACAAAAATTTTGAGGT
Organism: Mylabris variabilis; assembly: GCA_037464815.1. NCBI lineage: Eukaryota > Metazoa > Arthropoda > Insecta > Coleoptera > Meloidae > Mylabris > Mylabris variabilis. The sequence continues at coordinate 6,454 of JAZBGW010001040.1, forward strand.
TATCTTCCAGAGTCGCGCAATCGCGATCCCCTCAGTATCTGTTCGACAACTGACGTCACTGCGTCCTGATATGTATTTGGATTTACAGTGAGTAAGAGTGAAATAACATTTTCCACCTTTGTCTAACATTCGATGAATAATCACGATGTGACGTCACCTAAATTCATAGTAGAAACAATTCACTACAATTGATTAATCCTTATAAATTTTATTCGTAACTATTTTATATACAGGCTGTGTCCTGGAGATGGGCCATTAAAAAACAAGTAGTTCTAATTGATGATGTTTATAAAATTTGGTAATGGTCATTTTTTCGCCTGAACTACCTTTAGATATATCTATTTTTAAAACAAAACGGTATATTTTTTGCAGTTTTGGTTAAATTGAAGGGGACTTTGATGATTTGACTTGAACTAGTGCTGAAAGTTTTTTATACATTTTGATTTTGAGTGAATTTTAAATTATGCAGTGTCGCTTTAAAAAAATCATATCTTGGAAGCTGTTGCAGTTGAAAAATATTCTAGTTTGAGAATTGCGTGATAAAATTCTGCTAAACGCTGTAAGATAATTTATTGTTATAAAAGAGTACATTATTTATACTATTTAGACTCCAAATTTCGAACTCTCAACTGCAATAGATTCCAAGATAAAATTCCACCAAAAGTCGACACACCTGAAACTTTCAGCGCTAGGCCATATTTGTTATGCAATAAAAAATATATCGTTCCATTTAAATTAAGATAGTAGGGTGTACTACCCCATACAACGTGGTTGCTAGAATAACCAAAACATTTCCAAAGTTAGCTTAAGTCCCAAGATGTCTGTATATCAAATTTCAGAAACATCAATCAATTACTTATATGTTTATTGGCCCATTGCCAAGACACACCCTGTATTTTTACTTGTCTATTATTTTTATTACAACCGTTGCCGCCATCTATTTGCAAACGATTGAAATACAAACTATCTACGACTTACGTCTTTTTTTAATGCATTGAAAAATCGGGCAATTTCAAAAAAATTTATTATCACAAACGTGTCAGCAACAAACGTATAATGGATTTTTCATCAATTTCTTTTTTCTATATGTGTGTATGTGTGCTTTCACAAAATGAAACAAAAATATAAAAAAGAATCGATTTGAATCGTTACACGATAACCAAAACTGCAATATTCGTAGAACAAAAAAAAGATTAATTATTGAAATTTAATTGAAATAAACAATAAATTCCAGTCTGTATTTATCAACAATTATCAAAGATGTTCCACTGGTAGAATTCCTCCCACTTTTTTTTAATTTATAATTGAACATATTTGTATAATAATAATATTAATGAAACGATGATGATAATGATGATGATGATGATAATAAAGCAAATTTTTCCATCATTTTGTACGTTCATGAAAACACAACCGGAAAGGATTTCATAGCAAGCATGTTATTATTAATAATATTATTATATTGTATTATATCATTAATATTATTACTTATATACGTCTAAATATTTTAAATATAGCACTATTTGTTTACATCATTGAATCAGAATCATTTGATGATAATCTAGAGTGTGATGTTCCTGTATGTGAATTTGTATTATTACTACTTGATGATGGTGGAAAGAAATTTCTAATTGCTTGTAACATACTATTGCCTAAAATTTATCAAAAATTATCTAAAATTAAATGTTATAATTAAATATAATTAATCACCTCCTACTGCACCTTCGTTATTACTACGATTAGAATTATGACCAATACCATTATCTTCACCATCATCATCATCATCATCATCATCGTCATCATCATCATCATCTACATCATCATCGTCAATATCAATTGTAGTTGATGAACTTTCTAAATTATCTTGATTATTATCATTTGTTTGTTCATTTGTATCATTTGTTAAATTCTGTCTACATATAGGACATGTACCATGTAATTCTAACCATGGTCGTATACATGGTTCATGGTAAATATGTTGGCATGGTAATTGTCGGACATTTTCACGTATTATAAAATCCTCCCAACATACAGAACATTGTAATTTTGCATCAACTTGTTCAATATTCACTTTAACAATTGGTAATGAATCTATTACTTCTTTAGATACTGGTGGTGGACCTAATTTCGATTTAATTTCAATATAAATTTAATTATTAAAAAAAAATTTATAAAAACCTGTACTATCCATTTGATTTAATAATTGTGTAACAATAGCATCTAATCCTTCACGTCCCCAGGCATAATCACCTGGATTACCAAGGAATAGTTGCATATTACCGGTTGCACCCCAATTTAAACCAACACCTAAATTTATAATGAAATCTTGAATGAAATTCTCAAACGGTACAGTCTGTCGTAAATTTGACGAAGCTAATCTAGATAATGTTCTATAAAACAGACAAAGAAATTCAATTATAAACAAATTATTTTATAACAACAATAAAATTAGTTCAATTATAACAAATTAATATTGAAATTTGTTAGGGAAAGATTATCGAACCTGGGGCGTACTATCCTGGCACGTGTATTTGCGTACCTTCTTCCTGGACGGCTACCATCTGAATGTCGGCGTCCACTGCCTGTACGTCTGCCCTCACTTTGCGACATTGGTGGTGCTCGCGACGATAACAATTCACGAATGTACTACAAAATCAAAAATTAGTAAAACCAACTTGTAAATTTTGGTTCTAGAAGATTCTATAGTTGTTTCGTTTTACATTGCTAATTGATAAAATTTCCAACATGCACAACTTATAGAATCTTGAAAAACTCGAAATTTTATCAATAACCTACTTCATCATCTTCCCAATCTTCAACATCTGTCGATTCATCGGTAGGTTCCGGATTCTCTTGTAATTCTTCAATGAAACCGTCCGAACAATGTGGACATGTGAAATTCTACAAATAGATTTAATCTAATTAGATCAAATCGAGAAATAATGTTGATTAGAGGGGTATAAGGGGGTGATGGGAGTGGTGCAAACTAGAAATATTTTTTGATAAAATGTTGAAGAAAAACTTACACTAGCAGCATTTTCAAACTGTACATTACAAACATGACAATAGAATTTCTGTGGTGGTCGATCTTCAACAGCTGCCTCGGCCATTATTTATTTATTTAATACTTTAACTATTTATAAATATTAAAACGTATTAATTTTCTTATCAAATTGAGGAAAAACTAAAACAACAAATGGAATCTTTTGAGGCTAATTAGATTCACACACATATCCAAAAACCACCATATTTGTCATCACTGTGAATTTAGCTACAGAAAACCATAGACAACGTAAAAACAGATGCAACGCCATCTAGTTATCACTAATTATACATTGAAAAATTTATAAAAAACGAAAATTTCACCGAAAAAACTGACACAAATATAAAAATATTTCAAATTTTCACAATTCTACTAAATAGATTTTATTGTTTTATAATATTTCGAGCAAAATTCTACAAATATAATGAAATCAATTCACATGTAACTTCACTCGTATCTTAACAAACTGCAAAATTATGGATCAAATTAGAAAAAAACGTAATTTATAACACTATATTATTGTTTTTTAATTAGAAATTAATGTTTTAAAATTAAATCTAGATTATTTAAGAAATTTCTGGATTTGATGAAAAAATCAAGTTACGACTGCTATCACGAGATGACGCCAACATCCAAAGATACAGCCGCACCAACTGCGATGCTCAGATTCACAAAGTTCCTAAAAATTTGGACACAATTCGATTGAAATAGAAACTTATCGAAATAAATATTTACAAAATCGAACAATTTAACGATACTAAATAAATTTCAAATAAAAATTATTAATAATTAATTAATTATGAAATACATTCGTTAGCTTATAATTTTCTTCAGTAGATGTCGCTGTAAAGCCGTTAAGTAACAAAAGAATATTACAATGAAAGCGTAATTAAAGCACAATTACTGCATTTATACTAATTATAACTTTAATTTCAACATTTTGAGAAATTATTGAATAATTTATATATTTGCAGGAATATAATTTGTTTAAACTCCAGTTGTAACTACGTTAGTTATCGGAAGATGGCTCTTTACTACAAGACCACCAATTGTTTCTAGTTAAATACGAAAATCCCTAGTACACTTGTCAGGGTGCTCTTGCAATTGATTTCGGGGTTGTTCAATTTTTAAGATTTCACCCTTAAATTCAATTAATTTCCCGATAAAAATGGCATCAAATAAATTAGGAATGTTGGTAAGTTATTTAAATTTGTTAATTATTTCGATTGTTTCATTAATGATAACTGTTACATAATTAATAAGGTTATGTTGAATTTTTAATCTAGGTACGTTCATTTAGTACATCTTCAATTACCAAACAGTTAGTTAAGCCGCCAGTACAAGTGTTTGGTATTGATGGTCGTTATGCTACAGCCCTTTATTCAGCTGCATCCAAAGAGAAAGCTTTGGATACAGTTGAGAAAGATTTAATTAAATTTCAATCAGCAATGAAAACTGATGAAAAATTGGAAGAATTCATTCGAAATCCAACAATTAAACGCCAACTTAAATCCGATGGTTTAAAAGATGTCGCAGGAAAAATATCATTATCGAAACAATCAACAAATTTATTACAATTGTTGGCCGAGAATGGACGTTTGAAGAATTTGGATGGTGTTATTAATGCGTTTAAATTGATTATGGCTGCACATCGTGGTGAAGTAATTTGTTTACTAAACTTTATAAGGCACAAAATTCATTTTTTTTCGAATTTCTCTATAGGTTACATGTGAAGTTACAACGGCGCGTAATTTGGATGCTGGACAACTAGAAAAATTGGGAGAAACACTGAAAGGTTTCCTAAAACCGAACCAATCAATCCATTTAACAACAAAAGTGGATCCATCTATTATCGGTGGTATGATTGTTAGTATCGGTGATAGATATGTTGATATGAGTGTTGCATCAAAGATTAAAAAATACACAGACATTCTCAGTACTGCCGCTTAAATTGTTGCAATTTGTTTCGCCAAATTCTAGATGTATTTGAAATGGAATAGTTGAATAAATATAATAATATAAAATTAATCATTTATTGTTCTGTTGAATTAACACCGAAAACCACTAATATCCAATAGATTGGGTGAATATTAAGAAAAAATAATATGAAAACTTACTTTATCTGCCAACAAATATAAAAGTTGGTAGTTTTTCTTTTGATTTAATTTGTGGTTGGTTCAATGGTCTCCCCTCCGCGGATTTGACCCCAACCAATTAAACGCCAATGTTTCTCAACACGTCTACTAAGTGCAATCTTTTCACCAACTTCAGTACAAACAGGATTTGTTAATGCAATTTTAACTAAATCAGCTTTTGTTGCAATTACACGTCCACCAGTACTTAATGAACCAATATTAACTAATAAAACTTCACTCTTTGATAATTTCTGTACTTTTGCACCTTTCTTATCACCTTCTGTACGTACACCTAATAAACGTTTCAATAGATAATAACTGACCTAAAAAATTCAAAATAATATTAATTCAATTTAAAAATTATCAAATTCAAATTGTACTTCAAGTTCAATAAAAATACTTGGTAGAGCACCAACAGCACCCAAGACTTGTCCAACTAAACGATCGGCACGACAAAGTGTCGGTTCGATTTTTGTACCAACACCGATTAAACCACCAGGTACAGCGAATTGTAATTCATTTTGTTCGGTATATAATGAAACAATACGCGAAAAAATTGGGCGACAAGTTAATTTACCTTCAGAGTCTTTACTGACCAAGCCCGGTCTCACCTGGAAATTACAATTTTACACAAAATTGACAAAAATGTAAAAAGTTCTTATGACAACTCCTATTGTTTGGCGAGCGATTCGAAAAATATTTCAAGGACTTGTAGTAGGATTACCAGAGAACATTTAGGCAAAATTAGGGTCTTGTAGCTCATTGGGAAATTGGTCAAAAGACGCGTTGTTGCCACAATGCCGCGATTTTCAATAAATGGTTATACCCGTCAAAGGATTGAAAATGACTAGAAGATCCTCTTAAAATAGTTTTTATTCATTGAGAACACTGATTTTCCAATATTCTCATTTAACTTTATTATTTTTAACTCGTTGGGGGAAGATTGTTTATGCTGATTAGGTGTTTATTTCTTTTTTAAAGAAGATTCTTGACATTGGACACATTAGAAACAAATAAGACTATGTGACGTTTATTATTTCTAGCCCGGCTCCACACATTGGCCCCAACGTTGGTGTAGGCGTTGGCTTATGTTGGACGAGTAATTTTTCTTTAAAAACTTCTCAACGGGTGTAGTTAGAATATGATAAGTTCCAACTTGCTGATGGCTAGACAAACGTTGCCCGTTTTTATTAAAATTCCGGAAAAGTAACTAGTCGATCGGAAAATTTCTTGCATATTTGGAAAGCCCTTTGAATTTGCTATAAATAATTAAATTTTCATTAGAAAATAATCAACATAGGCTGAGCTGTGAGGGAAATTGTAAAAAAAACATGCCTCGAGACAATTGTCTGTAATTCAGAAATTTTTCAAAATTTTCCAAAACAGAGTAGTCCTTTTCCTACACCTTGAAACGCTCTTTTCATAACGGTATCGCGCGTTTCTGCTTTTTTTAAAATAAGCGAGAAATCGTGTGTCAAACATTCTCCATTTTCATAAAAAGTAGTGGTCCGTAGCCTCAAAATAAACAATCTTACCCTATCAAGTCAAAAATGATAAACAACAGAGGTTACACTAGATTCATTTATTTTTTCATAGCTTTTTTCAATTTTTCAAGCATACAGAAGAAAAATAAATTTTACGATGGCTTACGAGCCATTTTTTAATCGGTTCATGCGTCGTTTGGCGGAAATCGCGACATTATCGAAATAAACCGGTTTTTTTTACCATTCCCAATAAGCTACAAGACCCTAATTTCTCTAAAATTTTCTCTAGAGACCCTTCTACAAATCCTTGAAATATTTTTCGAATCACTCGCCAAATAATGGGAGTTTTAAATAGATCATCCGGTAGAAAAGCAAGCATACCTCGATTTCTTGGCCAACTTTCAAAACACCTCTTAATATACTACCACCAGCAACACCACCTTTCAGATCATTAACTTCACAACCAGGTTTATTAACATCAAATGATCGAATAACAATTAAACGTGGTTCAGATGTAAAATCACGTACTGGTACTGGTATTTTTTTTGTGATATATTCACAAAGTACTTCAATATTGTATTTAAGTTGTGCTGAAATTGGTATAATTGGTGCACCTTCAGCTACAGTACCTTGTACGAATTTAACAATTTGTTCATGTTGTTCTTTTGCCTGTCCTTCTTTAACTAAATCGATTTTATTTTGTAAGATAATGATGTGTTTCAATTTCATTATCTCAATAGCTGCTAAATGTTCACTTGTTTGTGGTTGTGGACATGATTCATTCCCTTTAATAATTACAAATAATAATTAATAATAAATAAATAATTAATTTAGAAATTAATTACCGGCAATTAGTAGTAGGGCTGCATCCATAACAGCGGCACCGTTCAACATTGTTGCCATAAGAATATCGTGACCAGGACAATCAACGAAACTAACATGACGTACTAATTGAAAACGGCCAGTACAAGCTGGACGTAAGCATGGGAAACTATCATCTTTGGATGATGCACCCGATATATAACATGCAGGCCTTGGACATTTTGGATTGTCACATTTGTAGATTTTCGCATTTGCGTAACCTTTAAATAAGAAAAATCATCAAGAAAAAATCGATAAATTTATACGATTTTTTTTGTAAATAAAGGGGATAAACAATCTAGTAATCGAATTCAAGCATAATGAATAAGTCACTTTATTTGAGCGTTACTAACTTCTTATCTGATAACAATTATTTATAAATTTATTTTATAAATTTGTATAAAAACTGTCTAAACACATTGTAATTTTTTATTAAATTTCTACTACACAAAAAACTATCCAATTAACCTATTTTTATTTAAAAAAGATAACGACGACATGAATCAGCAGCACAACGACAAACCAATTTGCCTGGCATTATCGAATTCTTCTCCGGTGTTTGTAATTTAGGTCTTGCCATTTTCTCTGGTGTATTATTTGTTGAACCTGTATTATTACTCATATAATTAAATGTTAATTCTTCACCTTTTTCAATTTCTTTTATAGAAAATAATGCTAAACGTGGTAAATTTGGATCAGAACAATTGATCCATGCAGCAAATACAGCTAAATTCGGTTCACATGAATGATTAATAAAATGCGATAAATTACCATATTTGGCTGCATCAATTGTATATAAATTATCTTTTGAATTAAAATCTAAATCAAATAAATATGTTAAACCTTTTGCATCATATAATTGACCACGCATTTCGGCTTCTTCTTGTGTTATAATTTCACCAACATATTCACAAATAAATTCACCAACATAAATTTTACGTAATGTTTTTATACCCCAACCACAACCATTACTTGTACGAAATATACATAATGGTATTTTACGTCCTTTTTGTATAACACGATTACGACAATTTATATCGCATTTACATAAATTATTACATTCATAAATTGCTACACCTGGTATAACATTAATTTTTTCATTATTACGATATGTAAAACCATTTGCGGTTTGTCGTCCACAACAATTCTTTCGTGGACCGCACTCATCACAATCACAACTAATTTCTGGTTTATTTGATATAATAACATTCTCACCAGTTATACTTTCATTAATATAAACAAAATTCTCAGGCGGTAATTCTAAATCGACATTATTCTCAATTTTAATAATAGCATCCTCTTTTGCACTATTATTAACATATTTTTCGAATTCTTCAAGTTTCATCAATTGTCTCTCCCGTTGTAATACTAATTGATACATCAATATTGTACGTTTACGTTTTGCAAATTTCTTATTTAGTTTAAATTTATTTGATGTTGATGCAATCATTTTTAATATTTCACGTTGTAAACATAATTTATCTGGTAATGTTGTTATATTAGTTTTCTCCAATAATTCCAAATAATCATCATTATTTGTTATATTCATACGTTTAGATAATTCATCTAAAATTGGTTTGCCTAGAATTTCAGCAATAAAATTCATCAAAATTTTTGGACAATGTTCTAAATGCTCTAATGGTTCCCATGAATTACACTCATCTGGATAATCTTTCCATTTTACTAAAAATTCAACATGTCGATTGACAAATTTATGCTCCAAAATTTTCTCAACTTCATATTCTCTAGAATAACAGGAACGTTTCTTTGGTGGAGATGATAACGCACGTGATGATGATGATGATGATGACGACGATAGTGGTGTTGATGATGATGGTGACTGTACAAGTTTACGTTTTCTATTACTAATTCTTCTAATTGTATTATTTCTCATTAATTCAATTTTTTGTTTCTTTTTCATATTCACTTGTATTCCTTCCAAATGTTTTGGCCATGTCACTTTACCGTTCACATCGAACTGGGTTCTCTCTATAAAACCATAAACTGAATTTCAGATGAACGACAATAACAAAAATTCAAATAGAGAATAATAAATTAAAAAAAAACAAGAAAAAATAATAAAATTAAAGAGAATTAAAAATAAGACAATTTTATAAAGATATCAGTTCGATGTAACGTTATAACCATCACTTTTAAGACAAAAAAAACGAACAATAGTCTTCCAAAAAAAAAAAATAGAAACGAGGGGTTGTTCCAATTAAAAATTAATCAAACGAATCTGTATTGTAGGGGAAGCCGGAGTGAAATGAACGTTGGGGTAAATTGAATTTCTCTAATTATTTGAATGTAAATACATGTACACACATAAAATCAACAACAACGAAGTCTAATATCGTGCTGAACGTAAAAATATTCAACGATTTTTTGAATTTTCGTGTTCCTGAGAATAATAAAAAAGACGAAATTATTGTTTTGATGTTTCCTAACCATTATTTTTGTGATTTTAATTTTTACTTTACTACAATATTACTTCTCACTAAAATAATACATTCAAATTTATTTCATCGACTTCTAACTATTAAACTATTTAATAACCATCATAAAACTTTTTAACAGATAAAATACATTTATTAAAAAAAAAATTTTTTTTTAAAATGTCATTCGAGGAAAATTTGTCGAGGCAAAATTGTTCGGTGACCGCGCAGCAGTATACGCACAGACGACACAGATACTATATAGATGGCTAACGACCATGTTAATCAGTTGGTTCAAACAGCCCTCTGGTGTTTGGCGGCAAAACTAAGTTTCAAGTGTTAACAGAACATAACTAGTATTGAATTTTTTATATATACTGATTTGAAAATTTTCCCAAAAAAAATACAATTATCGTAATCATACAGGTAATATTTAATAAATAATATAAACCAATAGAGAGGGTTACGACTTCACAAAAAATCTAAAGTTAATGGGCAATGTAAATAAACTCGAAATCCAAAACAAAGAGAATATTTCTTTTACCAAAATATTAACAAAAAATAATAATGATCAAGTCTAGTTCGAATATGACATGATTAAATTAAATATGACCACTATTTCTAAAAGATTTTTAACACTTTCGATTATAAAACCGTAAAAAAAACTGATATTTTTGATCTATTTGTCAAAATTTAGAGACCCTTAAAGGGTCTCTATCAAAATTGTAGTTTTGGTGCCCTCTATTGCTTGGCCGCTGCACTTATTATTGGTCTGTAGCACACCCTGTATTGCAATAAAGTGGATTATGTTTTTACTTTTGGTAAGATAAAATATATTGTTGTAAATTCATCAATTTCTAATAGTAATTATTAATTATATACAATTGATTTATTTACAAATATGTAACTATAGATAATTTTTTGATTATTAACATCTACAATTAACAAGTCTTTCTAACCAAAAAACCCGACTTGATGCAAATTGAATATTTAGTTTTTTCTGGAATCTAGAAAAAAGTAGTTATCATAACTCGTTAATAGAGGCGCTGATGCGACCGTTTTTAAAGCATTAGCTGTCCACTCTCGTTTATCCAATTCTTTCTACATAGAACATGCGCAATGGTTCTAATGTCTGACTTGTCTGATATAAAATGCATCATTAATTATTAATTAATTGACTAAAATGTCTTTAATATCTTGTCTGATTTTAGTATCTAACAGCAGAATATTGAAGTTTCTCAAGAGGATAATTTTGTATGTATGAATAATGATTTACTAATATTTCTGACATGAATCCAATTTACCCTCATTCAAGTTCAATTTATACCTGTCGTGGAATAAAGTGCAGTTTTTCGACTAAACTCGGCCCAAGGAGATAATTTAATTTTTTATTAACAGAAAACTTACTAGACATGTAGATATATCTGTATATACGTATATACCAACCTGACGCCTTTATTATTCCTAGATTTTAACAGGTACAATTAGAGAATTTAGTGTTATTAGGTTCGTGTCAAGATTCAATTACCTTCGTGGACCGTGTATACTTAAAAATAATCATTAATAATAATATTTTCTTAAATTGATTAATTTATATGATCGATGAATGTTTATTGAAGATAAAATTATTTAGGAAAGAACTGATGGTAAAAATAAATTATCACTGCAAACTTTTCATGGTTCAATTTTCCCCTACACCGCCATCTATTATCAATTACGTGAATTTAAAACGTACGTCGTAGACAACTTCGAATTCGCCCGAGTA
>JAZBGW010001041.1:4528-18170 GCA_037464815.1 Mylabris variabilis
CTTCAAGCTTTTGTAAAAATCATTTGCTTTTATTGATAAATGAAAGAGTTATTTCCACCGACCATATTTACGTGAATAGGACTGTATTTTTAATAGGAGTAAGTATATCAGCTGGTTCACCTAAATGTTGCTAGTTTTTTTGGCAACTCACCCTATTTGGCGAGCGATTCTAAAATTATTTCAAGGATTTATAGGAGGCGATATTAGAACCTTATAGTTCATTTAGAACTTGATCAAAAAATACTCGTTTTAGACAATCTCGCGATTTTAAAAAACGAACTCTACACTTAAAACCACCAAGACTGACTCGAAGACCTTCTCAATATTGTTTTTTTTCTCCATTGCATTTTAGAAAAAATACAAAACATTTACACCTCCTTCAGAATAAAATAGAGAAAAATGAAAAAAATCAATGTTAAGAGGGTCTTCGAGTCAGTTTTGGTCGTTTTACGTGCTTAGTTCGTTTTTTTAAAACCGCGAGATTGTGTAAAACGATTGTTTTTGACCGGCTTCTCAATGAGCGAAGGGTTTCTAATTTTGCTCAAATGTTCCCCAAGAACCCTCCTACAAATCCTTGAAATATTTTTCAAATCGCTCGCCAAATAATGAGCGTTGCCGTAAGAACTATGAACATTTAGGTGGTCCATTTTGGAATTAAGAAACAAGTCCCAAAAGTCATAATTTATTAAACGAGTGCAGTTTATAGAACGAGCCGCCTAGCGGGCAGTTTTATAAAGATCGAGTGTAATAAATTATGACTTTTGGAATAAGTTTCTTATCCTTTTTTTTCCATTTTGCACCCTTTTTCTTCTCAAAAAAAATTGTTGATATCGTTAACATGGCAATTAGAAATTATATTTCAATTGTTTTTTTGTTGTTATCCTCCCACTTACATGTTTCTCTTTATACTTTTATTATTTTGTTCAAAAATAAGCACCTATTGGTGACACTGCCATACTCACTTTTTTAATAAAATTATAAATTATTGCAAGTAAAATTTAAATTGAATATTATTAAATAATTTGATAATGCAGTTTGACTACTATCATTTGAATTTTAGTGACTAATATTCAACTACCAACTTAAAGAAAATAAATTAGGCACACTAACTATAAAAGAACACCAAAAATTGTTTTAATGGCTACTAAAGCACAACGCTATTATAGATGCAAAATAGGAGCAATTCAAACATATACCTTAAAATCTAGATTTAAATTCAAACATTGTCTTCAAAAAGCGATTTAAATTGTCTAAAATTTAAAAGAAAGCATTGAACCACTTTACAACTGGACCTAGAAAGCTACTTTGTTCTTAAAATTAATAATTGTGGGCCTTTCGGAGTCCTAGGAGAACTTTTATAGAGCCAGGCAAAAAGTAACTCGAAACGACATTTAAAAAGTAATTTGTATATGCACAAAAATGAGAAAATCACCCTCTTTCCACCGATATTAATAATGAAGTCAACGCTATTTTTATCATTTATATCTACTTTTTATTTTTATATCTATTTTTGTCTATCTGTAATCAGAGGCGGAATTACCGTACAACAAAAGTGGGCAGTGCTTGGGGGGCCCTAAAATTCTGTCTTTATACAAAATAATTTGTACACTTGTTTGCAAGTATTTTAGTCACCTTATCCTCCTGCCAGTTACTTCAACCATTGATACTAAATTTACAAAAAAAAATACAATAAAACATTCTCCAGTCAATTTATCATTTCATTATTTCAATTCAGTTAAAAGTTGTAAAAAGTGTCGTGCTGAATTTTGTTGTGGGGCCGAAATTTTGAAGTTCCGCCACTGTCTATTATTATTATTATTATTACTATTATTATTATTATTAGCTCCAATTGTTTGTATATTGATAAGATAAAAGTGTCAACATCTAATTTATAGTTTAAGATAATTCTAATTAAGGAATTATAGAATAGTAAATCTTTAAATTGCTACTTAAATTGTTTGTTTTGAACCCAAATTAATTAATTAAAAATAATTGTTATAGGGAAGTTTATAACGCAATTTGCCCTCGATTGGGACATACACTCCACATTCCTGAAGATTCAATCCAGGCATTGTTTAATGAGATGCATCTATATCCTTCTAAGACGCAAGGTAATCCATTAATTCTATTAATTATTTAATTAATTATAATTATGAAAAATTGTGTGAATAAGAGAGGGTTGCGGGGGATTTTTGAATATTGCCGGGTAATCGGCCCTATACCTACTACGATCCGACTGACATGCGACCTACCTATGTAGGTATATTATCCAAGTAGGCAATCGAATAACAATAACAAAGGAAAGAAAACAACAGAAGATCAATAATAATATAACCTAAAAGAATGATTGGGTTATTGTTTGAAATTCACAATGAATTCAGTTTAATTAAAATGATAATTAATTATAATAATTATTATTATTGTTTGTAGTATCAGAGATGCTGCAGTGTGCTAGACAGTGTGGTCGACGAAATGAGGCATCAAAATATCTTACATTTGGTGAATTTTGTGTATTTGTCCGAGAGATGCAACATAGGAAGAATCAATGCAACAGTAAAACAAATAATACAAGTATATAAGTTAATTTGAAAATACGATAATCTGTTATAATTCGAATCTTTATAATTTGTAGAATGTGAAAAGAAGTGCCAAGTCTTCTTAGGGGGCTCCTGTAATCCAACAACATGGCGACAAGATACAGCTATACCTGAACTACAACGATACGGCATCACTTATTATAATCCGGTACAATTTTATTTTAATCTATATTATAATGATTTATTGTAATTTTTGTAAATTTTAGCAAGTAGCAATGTGGGCGCCTGAATTGATTGCTTTAGAACACGACGCTAAACAATCAGCATCGGTTCTATTATTTGTTGTTGATAATGAGACAAGAAGTACAAGTGGTATGATTGAAGCTGCATATTTGGTAGCTTGTGGTAGATGTGTTGTATTAGTTGCTCACCCATATCGACCCGGTCAACGTATTATGGGAGAAACTATCAGTCAAAGGTACAATTTTTATAATTGTATACAGCGAATGATTATTTTTATTGTTGTTAATAGGGAATATAGAGATTTAATGGAGAGTCAATCTAATCTGTTGTTATTAGTAAAAAGTAGAGGAATTAAAGTGCATACAAATCTAACGTCAGCTCTACAATGTACCGCAAATATTTTAAAAAATACAACTAGTAATGGCATCACTGCAGAGGAACAAATAATGAATAAACTCAGGTATATTCAATATAAAATCATCGATTATTTTTATATTAAAACATTGGTTTTTATATTTTAGGCAACTGAGACGTATTTTCGACTCCTATGGTGGTCAAAATGGCGATATCAAACTGTATAATGCATTAGAAGCATTTAAACAATTAACAAAACGTGATTTGAAACACAACGAAATTAAAGACATGTTTGATTATTTGAATTTAACAGATGATGATATAACAAATGCAACAATATCATTTGAACGTTTTTGTGTATTAATAGCTGAATTTACAACAGATCATTGCAGTAATTTATGTTCAACTGTTGTAACGACAACAACTTCATCATCATCATCATCATCATCAACAACAACAACGACGACAACAGATGGTAGATTTTTTGATAATTTCTATTGGAAATGTTCACTTTTGAAGACTCGGCATTTTTTGGATTTTTTTATACGACCTATTAGCAGTGCCTTAGGTAGTTGCAAAGATAATCAAGAGAGAAATAGCTTTATTTTATTTTATTTGTTGAATTTTATTATTATTTTATGCAAATGCTGATTTTTCAAAAGTATCAATATTCACGCACTCATCACGTAACATAACGCACACTCACGGCACAGATTTTCCGCTAATTTTCCAATTATTTGAACTAATAGGATTATTAAAAGCTCGAGATTTTGGACAAAAATACGTCAAACTCTAAAGTGTAAAAGTAGTGATAATTGGTTAAAACTGACGTTAAATATTGAGAATTGAACGATTTAGTTTGCTATAAACTTTACTAAAGCGTTGTTGCTACTTAAGCATGTTTTGTCTAATTTTATTGAGAAATTTAGCGGAACGTTTTGTGTATGTTCAGTGTTTGTATAATTCCACTGTTTACATTTTTTTGTGTGTTCTTTCTGACGACATTTTCATGATCATATTATAATTTATGTGTTTATTATTATTATTTTTTGGATTTAATTTGTAAATTTTCCAGCTTGGGTAACACAACCATTCCAACGTCAATGTTCAACAAATAATAACACATGTAATTTATTAAATAATCACGAACATCTAATGAATGGGAATAATGATGAATATGAGAGGAATTTGTTCAATAGACAACAACAACAACAGCAAGATGATAATAACACACAACAACATTATGATGTATATTTAGGTGGTACACGTAATAGTCAACAAAATTGGCGTCGTGATATTGCTATACCAATATTAAAAAAACATGGTATAACATATTATAATCCACCATTAAGAGATATTAATAATTACGAAATATTGGACAATATTAGTAATAATTTCATTATCAATAACAATAATAATAATAAGAATATAACAACAATAGATGGTAATAATGATGATATTTTAAAATGGAAATTATTGATCGATAGAAGTAAAGTGTTATTATTTGTTGTAACGAACGATACAAAATCATTGACAACAATGATATTGGCAGCATATTATATCGGATTAGGTAGACAGGTTGTTCTATGTGTACAAAGATTGCCTGAGAATAACTGTATCATCCATAATGAAACTGTAAGTATTTTATTTAAATTCGATTAAAATAAATTTTAAAAAATGTTAAATTCTCCAGTTGTCATTACAAGCAATTAAAGATTATAATCGTGGTAGAGAGTATTTGATTGATTTAGCGAAAAGGCGAACAGTACCAGTATTTGATGACATCACAGAAGCCGTACAGTGTGTCGTTGATTTATATCAAAGTGGATGATTCAAAGAGAGAATTGATAAGAATTTCTCTAATTTCATGACAATCGCTCTCTTCATTCTCTTCTACAAAAATTACAACAAACAACGCTCTCTTGGCAAAATTTGGAAATTGTGAAAATTCATCAAAGATTTTATTGTTTTAATTATTAATTTGTCGACTACACCCCGCCATAATTATTGATTTGTGCAATTTTTATTCGTTGATCACTTTTTTTTAAATACTTGTCCAATCTATATTTTTTTATTAAATTGAAAATTGTTTTATGTCATGAAACAGTTAATTCTTATCAAACAGCTATACTTAAATGATTTGTATAATTATAGTACAACTTTTATTGTTATTATTATTATTAATGGAAGGTAGCTGAACGAACTATAGACAACTTTCAAGTTCCTTTTTGTTAATTGTTTAGAAACAAATTGTAAATACGGCTGCTACTTAAAAAAAAAAGGAATAACTAGGAAGAGTATAGTTGTTTCCGATTATTGTAACGATGATATTATTTGAAAACATCACAGCGGATAAATGTCACGTTCTTCTTGTTTCTAGTTGATAAGTTATTAACCATAAAAAAATTTGTACAGTAGAGTAATTTATTATTAATTATTTAATTATTATTATTATTATTATATAGTTTTTAAACAAATAATATATTTACATATGTTAGTTGTTATGTGCAATTTCTAATTGTTAGATAGTTCAAGCTGGTATTTAAAACAAAAATAGTACTTAAATTTTTTTGTCATATTTTTGCATTTAAGTCAGTTTATTGTTTGTTGTTTTTTTTCTCTTGCAGGGCAGTTGGTTAAGTAATTGTAATTTTTCTAAAATTATTAAAAATTGATCAGAAATCCATTGGAAAATTTACATTAACTTAACCACTAGAAATTTGGCAATGTTTGTTTATATTTTTATACAGATTGCCAGCGAATTTTTGGGAAGAATTTATAGTACAATCTAGGGGAGATTTTCTTATATTATATGACATGTGATTGATTTAATGACAAACATTTATGTATATAAAGATCCATCCATGGCAGAGTAGCAGTATTTAGATCGGTGTTTCTCGTTATTATATTATGATTGAGAATGGTTGACATGTTTAAACTGCCAAAATTTGTGAAGAGCGAAAAATATAAGTTGGATGAATGTGTGTGTTGTAACAGTTGGAGATGATTTTTTTTTTGTTGCGGCATCTCCACAGGTTTGTAAAGTACCTGAATCTTCAGAACACTATTGATAAACATGATGGTAACAAAAAGTGGTTAATTGTTTTATAATATAATTAATTTAGAGTTAATTCTAATCAAATTTAAAAGAATCTCACTATACTAATACGATAAAAAAAGCGTTTCGGTGTTTTTTTTTCTTTCCTTCATATATTTGTAGTCATATAAGTGAGAAATTAATGTTTTTTATACCTGTATCAGATTAGCGATAAATGTGAAACGTTGTGAATTCCATCACACACATTAAAATTATTATTTTTGAATTAATAGTCCTAACTTTCGTCACAACTATAGAAACGTTTGTAAAACCCTGGCTAACTGTATATTTAGCACTTCCTGTATTTATTATTTTTTTAATGTCTAATAAAAAGTATTAAACACATTTCTTTAAATTTTTCCTGATACTCCTGACGGATTATTGTCGATGATAATGATGGTGATGATGTAAGACTGTATGGAAATGTGCAAAATTTGCATATTTCAACTCTCACATCAACCTTGACTTTTAATCTTTCTATATTTGATCAAATAACGAAAATATCTCGCTATTAAAATTAAAATACAACGAATATTCTTAAAAACCAATAAATTCTAAATTTTTGGAATTTAAAAATTGCGCCTTTACTTAAATCAACAATAACAACACTAGAGAGCGCTACCATCAATAAAGCCACGTTTACACAGACTCTATTCTCTATAATAAAATTTAACACCTCGAGCCTTTTAATTATCATCATTTTACAGACATTCAAGAAGAAAATCGTTTACAATCGTTTTAAATTAAAGAATTTATTGTAAAGAAAACGAAAGTAATTAAATTAGTGATCTATAATAGTCGGTACAATTGGTGATAGATGTCACTAAGCATTTAGTAATTTCTGTTGGTACTTCTAGTTATACCAGCGTCGCGTCTATTCCTCAAACTCTTAAATTATAGCGATAATAATTTTGATACATACAGCATTATAATTATTTTATATATCGCCAACAATTTGCGTAATACTAGTAATACGTTAAGAATGGTGATATTGGTTTTATTAATGTTGCGATTGTGTGACGTTTGTGGAAAAAAAATGGGTACGCCGCTGGTTTTTACATAACCTACGATTTGACAGTTCCTAGGGATTTTTCGATATGACATAATGCAAATAGTAAACGTAGTTACTAAAGTTGTAATAAATATTTTAATAATATTTATATGATATCATAAAAGAGGTTGGGCAATATCTATTCGATTAGATTATGTCCTACAATATAATTAAATAATAATTAATTTCAATTAAAATTAAATTATGGGTAAGTTGTGATGAAACGATCAAAGAAACATCTCTTTATATTTACGAATCTATAGTGCTTTTTTTGTTGATTTTTATTGTTGTTTGTTTATTTTAGAAGTCTTAGTTGAGCACGACTATACAGCAAAAGAACCAAATGAATTGTCGTTAATTAAAGGTGATATAATTAAGGATGTTGTTAAGAAACATAGCGGTTGGTTCGAAGGTACGTTAAAAGACCGAAAAGGTGTCTTTCCTGATGCTTGTGTGAAAATCATCGAGAAAGACACAATTGGTGTGACATTGAGGAGTCGTAAAGATGTTGCACGTATTCGACAATGTAGAGTCGTCTATAGTTACAAACAAGAACATGAGGATGAATTGAATTTGAATATTGGAGATATCATTGAGATACTTGGCGAGGAAGAGGAGGGCTGGTGGCGTGGTCTACTTAACGGTAAAGAAGGCGTATTCCCATCGAATTTCGTTGAGGAAATTCAACAGACAACGACTAAACCGAAATTGAATAACCGTGAAAATTTAACGATAGACAACAATGATGAAACACCTAGTTTACCAGCAAAACCACGTAAGATTCTTTCAATTATTCTCATTAAAGCTAATTATAATTTTGATATAAACTGTTATCTCTGTTATCTTATCTATTAAAATTGTGTATTTCCAGCGAAGATTATTTGTGAAGTAAAATACCCGTATAAAGCACAAAATGATGATGAATTAACATTAAAAGAAGGTGATTTAGTTACTTTATTAAGTAAAGACGGCCAAGATCCTGGTTGGTGGAAAGGTGAATTGAATGGTGTTATTGGTGTGTTTCCTGACAATTTCGTCGTAGTTTTACCTGCAAATGTGAATGAAGAAAAATCATCGCCACATCAACCGCCACCACCATCATCATCATCAAAAATTATAAAAGAAGAGAAACGACCGAAAACTCAAACAGAACCAATTAGTATTAAACCAAGTAGTAATAATAATAATAATAGTAGTAGTATATTATCGCAACGAAAATCATTAGAAAATCAGATAAATGAGAAACACGAAAACGAAATTATAACGAAAACAACACCACCGATACCTGGTAAAAAACCGATAATACCATTGAAGAAATCACCAAATTCTACAAACAGTAGTAGCAGCAGTACGAATAGCATTAATAGTGGTGGTGGTGGTGGAATTTTTCACGGTTTAAAAAAGAAAATTGTTGATGTTGTTGATGGTGCTACCGGTAGTAAAATAATATCACCACCAAAAACTGAAATGTCTAATCATGAATCTAGTTCAGAGAATGTTTTCGATGATGTCCAACGAAGACCTTTATTGTCCGATGTGAGAGCTTCACGACCCAAAGCACCAGGTATTTTATTTTATAAATTTCCATAAAATTTATCGAAATAATTTCTATATTATCGGAATAATTAGCATAATTACGTCATCGTTTCGCCAGTTGAGAATTTTGTAATATTAGCATTCAGTTAAAGTTTAGATCAATATTCGATTTAAATTTCGAATGTTACAAGTGTAAAATATCGATGAAACCTTGAAATTTATTGTTTTAAAATCCATTAATGCAAGTTTAAAAAATAAATAATGACACGTAATATTTTTTCAAAAAGATGATAAATAAGGTGAATCATACTGGACGTTCAACTCTTTGTTGAATTGAACGGTAATAACTAATAACCATTAGAAGAATGGTTATTTTATTAGCAAATTCAAATAATAGTGCTATTTTTCTTTGTATATTGGCTTATTTACAGACACGTTTACAAATTGATAAGAAACCTGACGAATTACGTCGGATTACAAATAGCACCTCATCAGTTTTTAGACTTAAGGGGATTTCAGAGACATTTAACGATTCGGCGTGTGGAAATAGTCAATTTTCAAACAGCGATTACTCGCTTGTTTTTTAAAATAATGTGAAAACTTGACATGCGTTAGATAGAGCAATTCAAGATGCATGATCTAAAGCTTTCTATTTTGGAAAAATCTGATAAAATTGTGAATGGCAAAGAGAACTCTTGGACCCTGTTTTTTCTTACATTTTCTTTTATAACTGGCTAAAACTTAGCCAATATTATCGATTTTCAATATTTATCAATGGATTTTGATAGCAAATTGAAAGAGCTTTCCAAATATTTAAGAATTTTCACAATATGTTTGTAAGTTTTCCGATAATTGAAGAAAATTTAAAAAAAAAAATCAAACGTGATGCCATGCATAATTTTCAAAATAGAAACTCATACTTTCGGATTTAGAAATGTAATGTGGAAGCCGACGACAGGAAGCTCGCTTAAAATCCAATTTTGAAAATTGAGCGAGTTTCAGGGAAGATTTGAACCCCTTTTTCACCTATTATTTACAACTATTAAAATTAATTAATTTGCCTCTTGATTGGTATAAAAATATCAGAAATTTTATCTACTTTACGACCATATTATTACAAAAGAAATACATTTTGAAAATGTGTCTGGAAATTTAATTTTTAATAGACGCTGTTTGTGTTGCTATTCGCTGTGTACGAGATCTATGTGGTACCTTGCCCGATAAATCAAAACAAGACTAACATTAACAACACAAACATGGTCTATTGAAAATCACATTTCTAGGCAAATTTTCAAAATATTTTATATTAGAACGATAATATTGGCTATGTTTTAGCCAGTTATAAAGGAAAATCTACGAAAAAAAAAACAAGTTCCAAGAGTTTTATCTGTTATTCAGAATTTTATCACATTTTTCCAAAATAGAAAGCTTTAGCACTTTCAAATGCTCTATCCAAAGCACGTCAATTTTTGACAATATCTTAAAAATCAAGCGAGTAATCGCTGTTTGAAAATTGACTATTTTCGCACGCCAAATCGACTAATGTCTCCGGAATCCCCTTAATGCTCTTGGTAGTATTTTTTTTTAATTAAAAATGTAAAAATCGAGTAAGTGAGTTTTTAAAATTTGTTGTTTATATATAAACATACAATAAGCAAAAATTTGGGTCACGATCGATTTCTATCATGAAGCTTTAAAATTAAATTAAAAAAGAAACAACAACATACGAATATTTGTAGCTATAGTTGATAAATTTGTTGATTTTTCATCGTTTAGATAAGAAATTTTTATTATTGATTGATACAATCTCAATTCTTGCCGTATTGATTAATTTTATAAAATATTCATTACAGGTCGACGATTACCTAGTGGCATTTATAAAGAGAGTGATTTTTCTGGTATGATGAATGGCAATACTGACCATAATCAGATTATGGATTCAATTCAATCAATACCACCACCAACATTATCATCAACATCTAATTTAAGTTCATCACCGCCTGAACAAGATACTGTTGATAATAAACCAAAATTACGTGAATGGGAGAAACATAAAGCACCATGGTTAGAAGAAATGAAATTGAATCAAGCTAAACGTACATCGACATCACCAGGTCCACCTGAACATAAATTAAAATTAACACCGACTGAACGAAGTATTGATTCATCATCATCAGCATCAGCAGCAGCAGCAGCAGCAATAACAGTAATTGATGAGAAAAATAAACAATTAGAGAAAGATACAAATTTAATTGGTCACAAATTGAAAACACCACCAAACGAATTGGAACGTACATCGATTATTAGAAATAAACCGAATGTGCCAATAGCAACTCGACCACAAACAATACACAATATGAGTTCGACGACTACAACAACAAGTGCAACAATAAATGAATCAATAACAACAACAACGACGACAAAACCATCAACACCTTTACATCCAAGAATTTCGCCTCTTCTCACGAAGACACCATCACCATTACAGCAAAATATCGGTGATTCGCGGCATAATATTGAATTACTAATCGAACGTATAAATAAACTTGAAGATTTAGTTAGGAAACAAAATCATGATATTGATGAGTTGAAAGGTAAATTACAGATTGAAAGTGAAATGAGAATGGAATTACAAGCTAAATTTGAAAATTATATAGAATGTTCAACAATACAACAACTTTAAGGGCCTATTTTATGGATTCATTGATTAATTTTAAAAAAATAAAAATAAAGACAGTAGAGGAGTTAGCGATTTGATAAAAACACCCGAGACTGGACTGGATCTCTAATTAACAAAAAACTTGTACTTTTAACAGTATTTTTCTTCAATTTCAGTCTCTTGGTCTAGTCATTATTTTTTTTGAGTTTATAAAAATCTATTTGAGGCTTCAATACAAATACGATTGCTTCGATTTTAGATTTTTGTTGAATCGCTGACTTTACTGCAGTCGTTTTTATTTCATTTCGTCCTATTTAAAAGACAATTTACTGATGTGAAGTTTTTATACAAATCTAGCTTGATTGCAGAAATTTATAAACGAAAATTCTTAATACGAAATCATTCCGTTTGCTCAGTAGAGTTTTAAGTAATCATTTCTTTTAATTTATTATTTTTAAATGTTGTATTTATCAATTTCCCTCCGTCAATTCATGATTTTATACTTATTTTTTTTATATATATATACATATATAAATCTAATTTACTATATTTTTGTATATTTATAAATTACTACAATTGTCAGGGCGGTGATAGGAATGCTTCAAGTTTTAAGAACCATTTGCTTTCTTCTATTTGGTAGCTGAAGATTCTTCATTTAGAAATCTTTACAATTATTTCTAACATTCCAATATTCACTTAAATGTAAATAAGAAATTTATTATTTAAAGTAAACAACAAAAAAACTGATAAAAGAAAACCTGAACTTGTACTTAGGAATATTGTTGAAAAATAATTATAATTAAAAAAAATATATCTTTAAAATTTTCCTTGTAAATTCCACCTGTTGGTTCCATAGTATACACTACACGCTTATCCTGGTCCTGTTTATTTCTATATAAGAGGTGGAGGCTGGTCGCTATAGATACACACACACACATGTTCGCATCCTGAAAGCTGCTGTTAGCGGTGGGGATGGAAAAGCTCCACTGCAGTTAATAATAATAATATCTCAACAGTGGTTTCATGGGAAATCTACGGGCAGGGTGGTTGCTTCAAGACGGCGCAATTCGGGGAAACACGTGTATTTCTAAAATAGAATCAATGTTATTGAACGTGCAAATTATACAACAAGTTATCAAAGTTTTCAATTGAATTTGCAAAATTTTTCTCAAATTTCAACAATTAGTAGTTATGGTATTAAAGAGGTATTGTTACGACCATCAAACGAATCAATTTAACCCAGTTTTGTTACAAATAATTTTCGATTTTTTTCTAATGTAGATACCTTATAGACTTATTTAAATTTAAACCACCCCTTTCCGTAATGGCTCTTTGTTTTAAATTTGTTGTAACATAAACCAGAATAATAGAAGACTCTTTAAACATAAAGTAATCTATTAATTAACCCAGTTCGTTAAAGTTGAGTTGTAGTTAACTATCGATGTGTTTTTATCAGTACCGGAAGCAACTTTGATACGTGCATTTCCTTCTCTCTATCGCATTTATTTCAAATTTGTAGTTTGTCTTGTAGTTGTCCTTCTGTGTGGCATGTTCTGATTAGTTTCAACGATAGGAGAAAAATTTTGCGAAATTAGTGAAGATTGTTTGAGAGACTTTTTGGCGTTCGTGAAAATCCTAATCGAGACGATCAACAAGTGATGTCATGTTGTCAAGATCCAGCTTGTTCACATGCACTAGTTGCTGCAGCAACGAAGGAAGCCACGAATTTATCGGATAAAGAAAGGGAGATCATCTTGGGTGTTCTGAGTCGTGATGAACAATTACGGCGTGATCAACAATTACGTGTTATGTAAGTATAGGAACTATATTTCAAAATTATTTCTAGATTGTTTTAATGAGAATTTCGACGATTTAAAACTTTTAATCGATGAAATTCTACGAAAATTAGGAGCGTGCGAGAAAGTTGACTGACTGTGTGATTTAAACATCAACGCGTATTTCGCTAATTATTCTTTTGATGAATTATTAACCGCGAAATTACGTTTTTGTCCGAATAACGATCGTTTTGTTGTTGTTGTTGTTGTCGGTCCTCATAATTATTCAGTGAATTTGCATTTTTTTGGTATTGTGTTATTCTTTTAGTCCCTTGATTTTTTGTCAGATTCAATTTCACACTTCTTTATCGTAGAATTACGAATTCAATT
>JAZBGW010001042.1:0-14095 GCA_037464815.1 Mylabris variabilis
ACCTACAATTAGCTCGATTTAAGCCAAGGTCTCGCTAAGGCGAACTTAAGTAGGGGAAGTAGAACCGAGCCTTTGCCGCTTTTTCTTCAAGTCTAAATGTCGAGAGATTTTGCTCTTAAATTGTAAAGAGGGGACATGAAATGAATTCGAATCGCCAGTCCGGTATCTTCGCTAAGAGCACTTACAAATAATAAAAACTTTATTCTAAAAATAGTCCACCTTTTATGGTTATTGTTTGTCTATAGTCAATTATTTCTTTTAGTTATTCATCCGAGATTTGTTTTGTCAATAGTTGAGATCCTTCTTTTGTTAGTTCGAACTGGTAAGATGCTTGTACCCATTTGTGCATATACTACACATGTTTTTGTTTATGTCTAATCCATCTTTACATATACGAAAAACATCTTTGAAACATAAAACAGTTTACCAGTTCAATAGCTCTTTTTTTGCCCTCCCTCGGTGTCTAACAACTGTTTTGAATTGAAAGGTTTTTTTTAGAAGTGAACTAATACAAGAATTCGCGATTTGATATTTTATTGGCACCGCTAATACCCAAATTTGGAAGGTCCAACTTCCAAAATGAACACCCACTTTGTTGTCTTTTCTATTGTAATCAACAAAATTTATTATCGACTTTTTAATATAGAATATGTAAATTCCTCTGCGACTCAAGAATTTATCGATTCTGATTTGAGTTATAGGTAACTGAACTGGTAGAAAAGAAATTGAGGCGACACATCTGGTAGGTAAGAAAAGGTTCATAGCCTTTTATTTAATTGAATTAATGCCTCATTAGATCGACTAGCCCTTTAAGTCGAGGAAAAATGCCACCATAGTTCAATTTAGTTTTTCCGAAAGAAAAACATAGTTCTTTTTCTTCTACAAATAACGCTTGAAATACAGGGTTTTTCCGAATATATTCTATAAATACAAAATGTACAACGCTACTACCTCGTAGTTGGCTATGTTTTTCGTTACATAGCGTCGTAGCTTGATTCGAGTACCTGTTTAGATTAAAAGATACATCAACGAAATCAAATGTATGAACCAAGCAACGACCCTGCATAAAAAAGTATGGCCAACTGAACGGTGAAATAGCGTTGTACACCCTGTATACAAGATAAGCCAAAAGGATAGGCTATTAAAAGAATAAGAAGTTCTGACTGATTCAAGCTTATGAAATTTCGTATATAGCCGTTTTGCTGTTCTAGTAACCCCCGTTAATTGAGGTAGGGCAGTATTCTTTTAATTTAAATAGGACAGTAATTTTTCAAATATTTTGACTTTAGGTGAAATTTTAAATTTTACAGTGCTCGATTAAAAATTCATATTTTTGAAACTATTGCAACCAAAAAGTTGAAATTTGTAGTTCTAATAGGACAAATAATTTACTTTCTATCAAGTTGTAAAGTTTTTAATTATCTTTCAGCATTTAGCTGAAATACATTTTTCTTTCAGGCAATTTTTATAGAAATAGGATAATAATCCCCCATTTAAGCACAGTAAATGTTTATAACTTCCATCGATAGTGCTTCAGTTCTTATCGTTAGTGCTCCAATAGTTAGAGAGTTATATTTAAAAAATTATGGGGGGTGCTAACTTTAAACTGTGTAGCAGGGAAATTTAAAACGACATATAGATATCGTTAGGGTTTCGTTAGTGCTCTTATGTACAAAAGAAACTTGATAATTGTATTGAAGAAACTAGAAGTTGTTGTATTAGTAGTTCATTGGTGCCGTTTAGTGCTTCAGATCTTATCGTTAAAGCTTTAATGGTTGTAGATAAGTGACTGTAGGGTCTAGAAATTAATAATAAACTAATTTAAATCAACAACGACAATTTCGAGGCGGCATTAATTTTTTTTCCACTTTAACACTTTGGACAAGTCCAAAAGACTTGTGGTAATTATTGCATATTCAAAAGTTGGTTTTGATTTTATCCATTTCCCTATGAGCTTCAGAGTCCTACTGTTATACTAAAATGCTCCCTAGGTGCTAACCTGCAATGTAAATTTAACATTCCCATAATTTTTATCTATAACAGACTAACTAATTTATTTTCTTCAAAAAACCTATTAAGTGTGACCCATTCCCGCCCGTAACTTTCTTCTGTATGTATCTCTTAAAGTATAAAAGCACTAACGAAAACAATAACAAAATCGAAGAGCGCTACCGATAACTATACTTGGTTTTAAATTTCCCTGTTACACAGCGTAAAGTTAGCACCACCCACGATTTTTTAAATATAACTCTCTAACTATTGAAGCACTATCGATAAGAACTGAAGCGCTAAAAAGCACTAACGATTGAATTTAAGAAAATCTGCTGTACTTATATAGGAAGTGCCAACTTGACGGACGTGGGATAATTTCGTAACAAGATCATTTTTTTTTTTATATAAATTGTATTGACAAATATCTAATAGTTATTTTAATATTACACAATTTTATTGATGGTTGTATGCCGAAAATTCAAAAACAAACGCCAGAAATAATACGATGATTAATTATTGTTATTGTAACAACAACAATAACAATAACAAATGGAAATTTATTATTATGATAGCACACATGCGGATAATTCTTGTTTTTTTTTGTTGGTCTCTTTAATATAAATAATCCATTAGGAATTATGGAGAAAAAAATTAAATATTTATATAATAAGTGGACTTCAAAGGCAATTGTCTAAATTGATTACAATAAAAAATTTACTTTTTCTAAAACTGATAAAAAGATCGAATTAAACTGGTGTAGGTTATATTAAATCATACATAAAGAAAAGTGGTTGGCAAATCAAATTATTAACAGTAAAGTATAGAGAAAAAAATCTAATTTTCTAGTCAATATTTATTTAATTGGAATTTGATTTGATTTCCTTCATATATACGAAAATATCTAATATTATTGAAAATTTCCATTTCCTTTCTCTACTTCCTTATTACGAAATTGTATTAAATTTAAAAAGCACATTTTTTTATTTATTATTCATTTACCCTCGATTTTTCTATCGGTTGATTATCGATTTTCTATATTTATTTAAAAAAAGACCCTGGTTATTTCTCAAAAAAATGTCCACATGAATATTTGATATTATGACAGTGTTACAGTGTTATGAATCTTTCAGTTATCACTTACAATTCTGTTATTTTGAAAATTCCATCCAAACACTGCCAAATGTGTATTTCTTGTTTGAATTTAGATTACATTAAAAATTAACTTCAAAGTGTGTGAATTTGATGTTTGAATCTAATATTAGAGGAATATAATTATATAATAAAATTTCAACTTGACGCTTTACATATTAACAATGAAAACAAATAGAATAATATTTTTAGAGTTTATCATTCGAAATATCAATAAAATTAACAAAAATATAGACGAAATTATGAGGCCCACGAACAAAAAGAAGAAAAACACACAACAAACTCTAGTGAAACAATGGCTCGTATTCTGTAACTTTAATAAAATTGCGACTATACAATTATACCGGTAAGGCATTTCAGTTAAGCGCATACAAAGAAAAAATAAAGATTGAATCTGAAATACAAGTATAGATTTTACTGTATTCAGTATATTAATTCAAAATGTCCCACAGAAATAAAAAACTCAGATTTGGGGATTTTTTTATTACATACAGTATTGACTGGCATTTGGTATGCTTATAATAAATTCACCAACACTAATCACATAATACATTAAGCGATCTATTTGTCATTTTACGTTGCCTGATTTGACTCACAATCACCGAAGCGTGTTTAGTTCCTGTGTCACTTCTACGGAAATAAAGGCACACCGAAACCACATTTAAACGAATTATGTTTATGCAAGATCTGGGTTGCGCGAATTGTGATTTCAAAAATATTTTGCTACGCGATTTTTACGCGTAAAAAAGTGTAAGCTAGAATCAAATTCGTAATTCGAGACCATTCTGATAATTTTGTTGGATTTTTCGTTTTACAAAGGAAATACCTACTCTTAATTGAATTTTCCAACAAAAAAACAACAGACTTTGGAAGAAGACTCCTGTAGCGACTTGAAGAACAGTTTCTATTACTTACCACATGAATTTTATTCATTTTCATTAAAAATTAGCAAAAAAAATTAGAAAGAAATCTGGCAGATATTCTTGTTTTGTAGAAAATCTGACAGGTTTTTCGAAAAAATCTCACCGTAGCGGATCTTGTAATAATATTTCTAGTCAAGTGAAATAACGACCATTGCTTATGTTTTCAATGTTTTCTAAAAAATTGGAACGAAACCGTTAAGGGAGAACTTGCCCTGTGATAGACCCGCGGTTATTACGCTTCTCAAACGTTAGATGGCGCTTGCTCCACAGCGACTTTGGAATTTTTAAATTATAACTTTAAAACGTGTAAATTAGTGAAAAAAATTGATCCTGATGCCAAATAATTTCGTTCACAGCAATTTTCATTGCTGATTCAATATCGTACACTTGGTTTCTTATTTCGTTATTTCGTCTTTTCTATTTTTTTTTTGAAAACTATAGATTCAAAGTCAACCAAAAAAATAATGGAAATGAATAAAACTTCATTAGATGTGATAAAAAAGTTTAAATTAAATCTGGTATAAGGTTTTCGAGATAAAAATAAAAATCATGTTTTTTGATGTTTTTTCAATTTTTTCCAAAAATTAAAATATTTTGTTTAAACTTGGTATAAGTGACGTTTAGACAAATATTAAGTTATGGTAATTTTTTGAAAATTTTTGAACCTATAGTTCTTTTTGTCATCCAGTAGCATTCAACCTTAAGCCTGACGTTACAAATGCTTTGATTTTTAGTTTTCTTTTTGAGTTGCAAATAAAAAAGCTCTTGCATTTTCATTAGATACTTTTTGTATGTATTAACTCACTATTTTTAGTGAAATTAAATATTTCAATAAAAAAAAGAATCAATACATTTTAAGCTCTTTTTACAAGATTAAACAAGTTACAAAGCGTCCTTTACAATGAAAATTCATTGTGGAACTTTTTGCTCTAACAGGAATCTAATTTCGTCAAACAAAAAACGTTGAAAATACCATTCCTCTATTGAAAACTGCATTAAAACTATTTTTATTTAATTGAAGAGAATTAAGAGAACAAAACTATCAGACGGAACGTAGTGTTTTGATGATTTTCTCCACAATGAGTTGTTATAGAGGGAATTAATTGCAATAGAAATAATGCAAACGTGGCATCTAGAACAATAATTCCAGTCAATCTGGACGGTAAATAGAATGAAATCAATAAAATCTCTCTTGTTAAGGATTAATTTTTTTGCAAATTTGCAAGAAATGCAAAAAACAACACGAACAAACGGAGTTTTTACAACTGTTGCCGCTGATTCTTGAAAAATAATTAAAAAAACCCTGTATATTCAATGTTAGCTATTGGTAAAGAATAGATTTTTTAGCTTTTTTTCAGGGAACCAAAAAGAATAAAGTACAAGAATGCCACGTTTTAGAATACTTACACTACAGTTAAAATAGAATTTAAAAATGAAAAAAAAACTTCCTTTTTCAAACTACATACAGGTACGGCAATTGTAGTGGACAAATACAGTGCAGACCATTTTTTGTGCTTCTGTATCAGAATTTTCACAAGTCGGACTTTGAGAAGGAAGATATTCAACCAGAAGACCGGGGTACGGTTACTTTTGGGTACCTACCTGAACAGGCCAATATTTTCTACACTCGCCATAATAGGTACTTCCTAATTCCTAACTACTGTATAAAAGAAGATAAGAGTCATCCCATTTTTCTGGTCACTTATCACAATTCTCCATTTCTTGACTTGTGCGCAAGTCGTGAAGATATGTACCTACTAAAAATACCTTATCTGTATAATTACTGTCATTCGCGATAATAAAATGTTTAAAAACGGTGTTTTACTAATCAGAGATTAAAATTGTCATTCCTTCTATTGGACAGATTTTAAACGATCAATAATTATTTCACTTTATTTGCAAAATTGTTACTTTATATACAGTCAGTTTCAGAAAAAAGTGACCGAGTTTGAGACTGAACCAACACTTTTTCGATTTGTGTGAGCCGGGCTGTTTCTTTTGTTTATTCAGATAAATGTACAAAAATGGCACCAACAACCCCACCTCGTTTTCCTGCTTGAATATCGTCCTTTCCAAATCCTAATCTTTAAAATTTCTGTCATATTGTCAGGATCGCTCTCAAGAGCCTGTTTTACACAATCTCACAAAAAGTGGCCGCTTTTTGTGAAACTGATTATCTTACTTATAACCACAGACCGGATTTTGGTACGCCTGTGACCGTGGCTTGCGCTACTATCCATACTAACATAGTAAGCGCCTAGTAAATTCACTGTCGACTACCGCTTATACCGGCATCGCTCGACTGTTAGATAGTTCGGACTGTTAGGTCAGCGCACCAAAATCCGGTCTATGCTTATAACTTATAACATAACATGACGATAACAAACAGACACTTCAATATTGAATACCTTAAGTTTGTATTAAATGCAGCAGTAGTTTTGTAAAGTTTAGCTCGTGTATAAAGTCCATAAACTAATACGTTAATTGTTGTACTGTATTGTATTTGACAAATTTCATCCAACTATTATAACACAACTATCACAATTCAATAGTAAATCATACATCAATTACTCCGATTTATATGAAAACAATTCATACTTTGATTTAAATAAAAGCGACGTTTTGGAAAAATCATCATAAAAAAATCCATTCCTGTCTTGAACACTTGAACGATATCTATCACATTCCATTACAGAATACAACCATCACTTTAGATTATACTGTACTGGCAACTGGTAGTGGAAACATATACGAAACATGTCTACCTTATTCAAGTATGCACAAGATCTCTTATTTGACAACATTGCACCGATAATCTCCATTGTATATTTTATTATATTCAACTTCGTCAAGTCGACCAAGTTGAACTGGATCGACTATACACTTGATATCTGTTCAAAAACTGACGTAAAATGTACTAAAGTACAAACTAAGCTACGGCGTTACGTACCCAGATCTATGCCTAATTCTAAGGTGAAATAGTCGTTATTAAAGTCAAGTCAATCAAGATAATTTTGTGTAAGTATACAGTTGATCGATTATAAATAAAATTAGAATAGAATTATAAATAGTGAAACGTGCAGAACGAAAAAATAAGCAACCAGTATAAGGTATTAAGTACATTTCCACTTATAAAACATTTACGAAATTAGATAGCGTATAAAATTCTCGCGTGACTCAATTGGTGAAACAAAAGCTATTTAATAATAATAATAATAATGATGTTGATGATGATGACGACAATAATAATAATAATAATAATAATGATAAGAATAATAGTGTAATGTGGTTTTTATTAGAATAATTTCGATTGTATTTTTGATCATAATAATAAAACTGCAAATTAATCATTCCTTTTTGTTTAATTTATTCATATCTAGAGACTTTATGTGCCGCTTCTATTCGATGACGATTCGAATTTTATTATTTAGACAGAGATAGATATGTGTTTGTATGTCTACCAAGAAACGTGAGGGGGTGGATAAAAGTCCCGGAGAAGAATGAGTAAAAGCTCCACTAACACATATACAAATAGAGAAGGAACACAAAAGCTGGTCTTCTATACATTCTTACTATATTCTAATCAATCAACGATACGTATATCATCAGTCTATCTTTTTCCAATATGAACGATCTGAGTGGAATGGTGAATGTGTAAATAAAGGAGAGACGAGTTGTATGATGTTTTCCGCACGTTGAATTTAACACTTGTAGTTTCAATTCAATAGCTGCGCCATACGTTCCATATGCAATGTCAGTATTATGTAATTTGTACGAGTGAGAGGGTAGATTGTTGTTATAGTATGAGATGAAAGCACAACAAACCAGCGAAGACCAATCACAGACCGCTTGGGAATCAGACCTACCTTTGTCATCAATGGGTTACGGTCGAGTCTATTATGTAACTTGAAGGGGTGTTGATGTCGTTTCTCTACAATATTTCTGTCAATTATTACGATTTTTTCATTGTTTTCTTCTTGTAAATTGTTTTTATTGCGTTGTTTTAAGATGTAATTTTTTGTATTTAGTGTTGTTTAATGATGGTAATGCGATATTTTCGAACAGGTGCTTGATGCGGCCACCCCTCGGTTGTATTAATAGACTGTTTACGGCACGCAGCGCTCTTACTAGACTTACAATCAGTAGTAGAACGTCTCCCGTAGAGTGAGGAGGTTATTGTTCTAAAAGCTGAAATGGTAGCCGGTTGTCCTTAAAAGGCTGGTGGTTGAGTCGATAAGCCAACAATGAATTCGTGTTTTTATCGTAGTGTTGATCAGTGAATAACATTTACCGATTTTCTTTTCCTAATTCCACCAAACAACACATCCATCATTATCATCGACACTGGTGCTTTTATTTTTTTTTATTTTTCCGTTGTTTTCGTTGTGAAGAAATCCGATTTTTTCGGCTGAAAATTATCCGTCAAAGTGGCGACCAAATACAATCATAATACCAGTACGAAGACGACCCGGAAAGAAAATATGCTCAAGTTCCTTACACATAAACTTCGGACACATTCAATCAACGAAGATAATTACATTGAAAAGGTGTATATTTTAATTATTAATTAATAATAAAAAATAATCGGCCTGTATTAACCTCATTGAAGGTCATAATCGAGTGAAAAATGGCTGCTGGCCCCCTCTCTCCTCTCCTCTCATTCTCATACTACTACTATTATTACTACTACTACTACTACTATTACTACTACAACTACAACTACCCGGCAAAGCTCACAACGGAACAAAGGAATGCCTAGTTCCGGGTGGGTTACAATAATCTTATCAACAAAAACAAAAAAAAATTACATAAATTTCGGTAGATAGTCAATCGTCCGACATATCAGCAGCAGCCATTCACTGGTTTTGTCATCGAATCTTGATAGTTAAACAGTAAATAAAATCTTGTCACGTACACATACACAAACACATTCACACTTGTACACATATACAGATATGATAACGATGATTTTGTTGTAATTTTAGGCGGACGAAGATCACGATTCTGGAACGGAATCCGATGAGGAGATCGACGACGATACGGACTTGCGTTCAGGTAAGGCCCCCTTTATTTAAATTCGCTTTCACTATTATACCCAAGTGGTATATAAATTCGGATTAGCTACGTTGTAATGCTTATAAAAAGCAACAATTCTATAATGTAGTTTAAATGAATTATTGACCAATAATTTTGGCAAATTCAACCCCCCAGATTTGCATAATTTATTATTTATGAATATAGAACGTTATTGAATAATTTTGATTGCTGGTCACGCTTCATTACTTTCTAATGATTCTATAAAATATTTCTATTACCCTGTCCTATCTAAATATGGATTTCATGAGCGAGGTCGTGACCTAAGCTAGTTCCTATTGTGTGAATTTACTAGAAATTATTACTATTTTTTTATTATTTTTTCTATTTGCGACAAATGTGTGTATTTTTATAACTATATAAAGGTATATACTAGGTGCATATAAAATATAGACATCAAAAGTGATGGTAATAGCTTTGTTTGTTTTACCATTATAGATTTGACACGTCATCTTGTTAAATTTTCATGCATTCAACGTATACAGAGTTCGTCTATGTATGTATGTATTTAAAAAAAAAAACGCATTAAAATTGCAATATTTCCAACAATTTTTCTTTGTCCGTCGTTGATTGTTTTATTTAACATTCATTTTAAATTGATAAATTTGTTATTATTTATTCTTGATTTGTATGCAAATTTTTACAAATTTTACGCTGTTCAAGTTTTAACAACTTTCATAAACAAACAGTAAAAAAACGACAAACGATATTCGCCAATTAAATGTACTGTAGTTAACAAAAATTAGCGTACATTTAGTACTAGACTAAAAAAAAATTAAAAATGACTACGTTTTCAAAAAAACACTAACAAACAGAGGCGTAGCAAGGGGTCGATAAGTGGAGTTTCAGCCGACGATTTAGACAGTTTTAATCATTTCTTGTGCATAATTTTTGTTAATTACTTCAGGTTTTTAGTCATTTTCGTCATTGACGATCAGGTTTTTTCTAGCGATTGGATCGTAAAACAGAGAAAATTAGTAGTTTTAGTTAAATTTAGGGATAAAGTCTCAACTTACAAAGCTTTAGGATATTTTCCCTTTAAATTATCAATTTTTGATCGATTCAGATACTTCAGTTGCTTTTTTTAAAGAATTTCCGCGCTTAAGACTAAATTTTTAAGATATTTGTATCCTCAAAACGTTATCTTTGACAAATTTTACTATTTGAGTTCTTAGTCGATTTACGAGTTGAATTTCGCACTTTCAGTCCAAGTTCTAAGCAATATTTCTGCTAAATTGTCAATTTTTTGGCAAATTCTGCTCTGAGGTTGCCAAAAGGAGACACCTATTACACAAATTTTGACGCTTTTGATCCCTTTTTTGAAGATTTTCGAGTTTCATTCTCAACTATTGAACCACTTTGATATTATGTAAATTTTGAATCGAACTCTATTTTTAGGGGATTTCTTGACTGTTATTTTCAATTTTGAAAAATATTTGTCTTAAATCATTGTTTTTGGCAAATTTTACTAATGAATTGTGAAAATATTACAATATGGGGACTTTTAATCGATTTGCGAATTGGATTCTTGATTTTTGATTAATTGTTTGTCATCAAATTGATTAATTTTAACTAATTTTCGAGTTTTTTCGGTTCATATTACATGAAATTGAGTTGCCATGTTATTCTAACTAAAATTTACATATGCTAATGCTAAGCTTAAGCAAGGCTGAAAAATTGATAAAATTACCCGATTTTGATTTTCATTTGTAGTAAATTTAAAGCAGAAAAGGAGGTTAAAGTTATCCCGACAATATCAATTTTCCTCAATTATCTCAAAAATAAAATAATAGAAATTTCAAAGGTCTAAGACGACCTTTCATCTCTTGTAAGGAGATGAAGTTGTAGGCGATTATTAACTATTTCTTTGTAAGTTTCTACCTTGAGTTTATTAAGCTTATCAATTGATCAAAATAAACGGGTTTTAAAATTTAATTTTATTATTATTATGGTATGTGTACGTAGACTGTTGAGCCACTGTACGTTATTTTACCCTCTAAATAATTTCACATTTCATTTTCTATATGAGTTGTCTAATATTCTCATCACTAATATCTCCGTTATCGTACATAAACATAAAAGGAATGTTGGTTTTATACCAAAACGGGTTATATGAATTTTTATGGAAATTGAGAACTTTAGAATCATCATCACATAAAACAATGTTTTTAAAATTTATATTTTGGAATTTTTCAATATTCTATCATATTTTTGATTACTTTTCTTTAAAAAAAAGTAAAGTATTTGCAATAAAATTTCCAAATTACGAATAGGCTAAAAATAATTGTCCTTTTTGATCGTTTTTACTATTATCATTATTATCAAGTTTTCAACATACGCTTAATGATAACAAAATAGACTAAGAGGTTCCTTGTGGAAATTTCCAAGTATTTTTAGACAATGTTACGTAAAATTGATAATAATTCTCAATAATATTATCATCAGTGAACGTTAAAGTTTTTTTAAATGTTATGAGACTATCCCAATAGTTTTAATGATTGATAACAATTTACATTCCTTAATATGCACCTTATTTTAAAGAATATATGAAAAGGAACAATAAAAATCGAATCATAGATTATAAATGATGGTTATACAGGAAGGGTAATTCATATAAGTGCATAATCATTATGATTTTCTCCATTGAGATTAACATACTATGAAGTATAATTTAATAAAACAAAATTTTAATTATCACTCTGACAGACTAAAAATTGATGAGATCGACGTGTTAATTGACATAAAATCTAGATTAGATGGACTTTATACAGAATAAGGTTATTTACATTGTATGTCAATGTGCCGCTTCAATGTCATTGTTTCAATTTATACATAGATAAATGTCCGGGTTGTAGTTATGAATCATCGTTGTATATTTTTATATGTATACATAGATGATAATAATAACGCCTATTGTAGAAACCACCTACGATATATAAAACTATAAAATTTGCCAATGGTGAAATTATTAATTCTGTTTATATTCTAACTATAGTTTAATCAACATAAAGTGGTTTTAATTATCATAAATACAATAGATAACAATTTTTCTCTCTCTCAATATTCATGTTTCGATTATAAAGTTTATCATTTAATTATAAGATAGAGAATCAGGAAAAAATATTGTTCGTGTTCTATTTAGAGAATAAATTATTTTGAAGTGTAGGTATCGGTTTCGGTTTTCGGTATTTGTTATCAAAAATAAATAATATAAGAATAATGAAAATAATAAAAACAAAAAGGATTATGATTTATCGACTAGGGTAGATAACGATATTGTTTATAAGTGGAAAGAAGTTTCTTTTTTGTTCGTCTTGTTCAAAAATTTTCGATTCTCTTTTACATAAACAATAAATTATCTGTGAATTAGCATTTTTAAAATAAACAATACTCAGCATATTATTTATATTAAAAATGTATCGATAAAATCATTGTAAAACAACTTCATTAACTGTTATTGTCAAGGTAAATAATCGGAGGCATATAATCGATTTGTTAAATCGTAATTTACCTAATTTTAATCGTTCGATTTTTGTAGAAAATATTAATTAGTTATAATAAACTTCCGGGTTATCCATGTTAATATTTTCAATGATATCGTCATCAATAATGTAAAAGTTGTGACAAAATTTTACAAACGTGTCACAGGATTAGAAATAAATCATTACAGATACAGTTGAAATATAAATTATTTTCAACACTAATGAAAATACGTGTTTGTATGTGTCTGTAATTATGAATAAATATACATGTAAAAGTAAATTTTAGTGCCAATTTGTTATTTTTATAACTTATTCATTGTTTGTCTTTACTATCTTTAAATTTAAAATACACGAAACGTATGATTCGTCAATTACCACGTAATAGTAGACGCAACAGTAGTAGAAGACGATCGCTGGACTTCTGAAAAATATCGTGTTGTAGAAAAAGAAGCCCAATTGGGGTTGTTTTTTTTTAATCCGCCATATCTGTTGAATTATGCAAAAAGTGTTAAAAACTTCTTTTGTTGTGCAGGAATTTCTAACCGTGTAGTAGGATTGTTTAAATTTGAGGGGTGTTTCTTTTTCGAAATACTTTTAAGTTCACTTTGAAGGTGATCTTTTGTATAATTTACATACGTACCGGATTTGAAAATGTATATTTCGCCCGACATACTCTATTTATCGTCTCTTCAATACATTGTACGTTGATTTTATTTTATATGCATAAATAATTTAGAGGTGCTTTTATGGACATGTCATAATTAAATGAAATATTGTAACGGATCATTAATTATAAAAGGTTATAGAGAAAACGTTAAATACGTCTGGTTTGTGTGTATGCAGCATTTCATCTATCTGTTCTAATAGGAAACATGGCGGATTTTAATTAGTCGCTTTTTTTCTCGATAACCTCTAGTTCTTTTTTTTAGAAAGTTTTGTTAAAATATTGCGTAAAACTGTTGATAAACAAATTGTTATGATAATAATAACTATACACCAAGAAATTATAATAATTTTTGTCTACTAATACAGCGTAATAATTAATCGAATATGAGATCAATTATTTATAAGTTCCTTCAATATTCATTAAAATTCTATTTAGAAATCGAAATATTACCGGGTATTCTTTAATTGAGAGGAAAAATTGTCATCATTAGTGTAGGAGTTGTGCAATGACACTTCGTGTGTATTCATTTTCAAATCTGGCATCTAATCCATTTTTTTTCGGTTTTGTTTTTTTTTATTTAAGAAAAATGTCAATGATCTAGGAATTTTGGATACGTTTCAAGGATACTTTCAAAAACAACACATTTTTTTCAGTAATAATTTTTTTTAATTATTCATCTACATACATATATTAAAAATGTCGTGTTTTTTTGGCCTAAATTCAATAATTATTGGAGAATGGGTAATAAAATATTAATTTAATCGTAAAGTCATTCAGTAAAATAACGA
>JAZBGW010001043.1:0-18165 GCA_037464815.1 Mylabris variabilis
CCTGCTGTGAGAATCTAAGGCTACGGTATTCCTTTCCCTAGGAACCATTAATTTAAAAAATCGCGGAAAGATGTAAAAAAGTTTGAAGGACTAGGTTTATTTTTCAATGGGCAGTTTTCGAAAAAAACACAAGATAAAAAGAAAGAATTGAATAACAGAAACAGATGAATCGAATTGGCAAAATCGGAGAGCTTTTCAATTTTATTGTACACTTTTTTGTTTTTTTAAATTTATGTCTCAGAGGAAAAGGAATACACTGGCCTACATTCTCAAAAAAAGTCAGTCACCCCTTCCAATATTCACAAATTTTTGATTTTTTTATGCAAAGAAAAGTCAATTTATCAAAAAAAAACACCAATAATTTTTGTATGCAGTTGACTATGATTTTTTAAAAGTGGTTATTTTTCATTCAATGTGCCATTTCCAAAAATTGGCGACAATTTCTTTTATTTCCAAAAACTGTGGAAGGGCGTTTTTACCTCTATTAGTTAGCCTAGGTGGGGACCTTAAAGTTCTTGTAAAATTTATTTGATTCTAATCATATACAGGGTGTTTCAAAACAGTAAATAAAACCTGTGATACTTCTCTTTCTAAGGAAAAAGTTCCCAAAAACGTAGAAGACACAACGTTTTGGGGATACAGGGTGTTAAAGAATTTATTCTAGTTGTTATTTTTTGACAGTATCCTAGGAACCGTTTGAGATATAGTACTCAGCTTTTGTCCACGTCATAGCACTCATTTTGGTTACTTTATGAGTACTAATTCAATTTCTTCCTCTTAAAATGAGTCAAGGAATCATACCCCTCATTTTCGGATACATGTTTTGTAATATCCAAAACGAGTACTGCATCATAAAATAAAGTTTTTCTCTAAAACAGAGCAGGTTAGAACTTTTGACCAAGAGTACCTTTTTATGTACAAAAGATTGGCGCCTCAAATTAAATTAAAGTGCCGTAGAAATTATGGGCAAAAAAACTCGTAGAGCCCTAAAATCTTCGCCACTGCCTAATCAACATAAATTGAATTAGCACTCATAAGGTAACCAAAATGAATGGTATGACGTGGCCAAAAGCTGAGTACTGTGTGTCAAACGGTTCCTGAGATATTATCAAAAAACAGAAAATTCTTTGAGACCTTGTATCTCGAAATCGTTGTGTTTTTGGACCTACGTTATTGGGAACTTTTTTCTCAGAAAGAGCCAAAGACTCACAGGCTTCATTTTCCGACACATGTTTTTAAACACCCTATATAGTGAATTTAGTGGAAGTCGCCATATTTACGGAAAAAAGACTGTATTTTAATTTTCTTAATTAAAGAGTTTCGAAAATATTGCACCGAGAAATCGCCTGTTTCCTTATACATTTCAAGCAAGCCAAAGTGGCTGTAATTTTGTTTATTCATCTTAACAATGTTTGTTCAGTTGTTGTTGTTGTTATTGTGTCCGTTAGTGGCACATCTACCACCTACCCTTATTGCGCGCCCCGTGTGCATCCAATAATTAATCTACAACTTGAAATTGTGGAATGTTACAGTGAAGTCGGAGAGTGATTTATCCGGGACCACTGTTATATTAATTGTAACATTTGTCACCGTTCTGTACTAACTCACCCTCTATTTTCTTCTTGTTCTTCCTCTACTTCATCGTCCCTTTATCACAACTTTCCTGAAATACTAATATTAAATTCGGGTGGTGTTGGGGGTTATTGTTGTTGGTTGATGGTGGTAGATCTGTTCTACTACAAGATCATTGTTGAATATTGCACGTATTGCTTACAATGTATAATTTATGTGTGTATGTGTGCAGTAACAGACTTCTAATATTATTATGGACGTTTATTTCACTAACCCTATCACCAAAAACATATTAGTTCGGTGAATTTATGTGTTCACTGAATCATTCTCAATATCTTTACAGGAAATTACTGTAGTAGCTGCCGTTTATAATGTAGGACAATAATACCGAATTCGGAGGCGGTGCTTCTCAAAATTCTCATTGCGTATACCGATGATTGAGAAACACTGAAATGGGTTTTCTTGAATTTTTTGTAAATATAAGAATTTGACGACAAGTTTTAAAAACGATACCTTATTAAAGAGTTTTCGTTGAAAATTCACAATCAATTAGACATAACAATATTGTCTTTCAAAAATTATTCCTTTTTTTCAAAATTAAATTTGTCAATCGGAGCTATAGTTTAAACTATACAGATGAAAATAAATATTGAAATAATCAGTAAGAAAGAATTTACCATGAAAATTTTAATTTTCTGGAAATTTATATTATTCCCATTAAAATTTTGAAATTTTGGCTTAGAAGTGCTAAAATTTTCAAAATTTTATATTCGAAATAAATAAAGTATCGAAAGCTCTCCAAACTAAAAAAAATCCCCAAGAAAAAAATAGCCATTCTAAATCAAAATGCCATCTGTTTCAAAATTTGTTTTGAGATCATATGGGCCAACAATAAGTCCTTGAAATAAATAAAACTTCTCAGAAAAATCTTAAAATATTAGATTTAAAGTGCTTTCTTCGTTAATTAGAATCATATAAATGAGAGGGGAATTTTCGAAATAAAGCATAGCCTCCTATTTTGAATCTTGAAATTTAAGCCAAAAGTATTAAATTTTTCGAATTTGTATATAAGGATCATATAAGCTCTAAATTTTGAGACATGCAGTGCTAATTTTTTCAATTTTTCCTATAAAGTGATGAAAGCCCTTCAAAATAAGG
This sequence comes from Mylabris variabilis, assembly GCA_037464815.1. Taxonomy (NCBI): domain Eukaryota; kingdom Metazoa; phylum Arthropoda; class Insecta; order Coleoptera; family Meloidae; genus Mylabris; species Mylabris variabilis. The sequence goes on from JAZBGW010001043.1 coordinate 2,731, forward strand.
CAACGTGTTTCATAATAACGCTAAAATTTTACATCAAAAGTGCTACTTCTCTTTAAATTTTAAATATTGTGATTCAGAGCAGTGTGAAATTTCTGAAATAAGATAAAATTTCTCATAGAAGCTTTGAAATGTTGGACTAAAAGTGCTAAATGTTTCCAAATTTGGTATTCGATCATATAAAGTCGTAATAGTTATTTAAAAATCTTGAAATTTTAGCTTAAAAGCGCTAAAGTTTTCAAAATTTTGTATTCGAAATAAAAGTTTGTCTTGAGACCATATGGGCTAATTTTAAGTATTTAAAATAAAGAAAATTTCGCACAAAAGTCTTAAAATTTCATACTAAATGTGCTTCCTTCTTTGATTAGAATCATATAAGGTAGGGGGGAATTTTGGAAATAAAGCATAGCCTGTCATCTTGAATCTTGTAATTTGAACCAAAAGTGTTAATATTTTCGAGTTTGAAAATAAGGATCAATAAAAGTTCTAAATTTTAAGATGTAAAGGGCTAATTTTTTCAATTTTTCTTATAAAGTAATGAAAGCTCTTTAAAATAAGGCAACATATTTCATAATAGTGCTAAAATTTTACATTGAAGATGCTACTTTTCTTTAAATTTTGATTATTGTCATTCAGAGCAACGTGAAATTTCTGAAATAAATCAAATTTTTTTATAGAAGCTTTGAAATATTGGACTATAAGTGCTAAATTTTTCCAAATTTTGTATTCGATCACATAAAATAGTCATTTAAAAATCTTGAAGTTTTGGACTGGAACAACAAAATGTTGTACTAGGATCAAATAAACTAATGATAATGGGATCCTTTCGAAATAGGTTACTTACTCAATCATAAAATCTTAAAATACTAGATTAGGTGCTATTTTTTTTGTAGTTTTGACTAGGATAGTAGAAATTTTCAAAATAAAGTAAAACTTTTCATTGAAATCTTGAAATTTTAGACTAAAAGTACTACATTTATCTATTTTTTCATTAAAATATTTTAAGATAATTCTAAGTGCAAAAAAAAATTTTTGGCTACTTTTTATCATCTTTGTAATACCCTAGCACCAAATCCAAAAAAGTCTTACTCATAATCAAAAATCGTAGAAATTCACATTGTTTTCATCGGACATTTCCATTTATTTCGAACATTTCACCTTACTTAATCTTAAAGTCAACACAAAATTTCAAAAATCTAAAATTTGATGATGCTCCTTACGCACTTATTCAAACGATTTCAAATACGTTAGCACTTATCAAGCACTGAAGATAAAAGAATAAAAAGTAAAAGGATTGTTTCTCAGTTTAGTTATTTTAAAATCTTCAAAAATAAAAATTTCTGTTGCCAAAAGTTCTTAAATGAGACTTTCAGCTGCAATGAAAATTCATGTAACAGGTATCCTATTTTTTCTATCGGTAAGAATAATCGCCTTCCATACATAATTGAGACACTCTGTATGTGGAATGAAGCTGCTAGTATAGATCAGTGTTTCTCAACCTTTTTCTAAACACGAAACAGTAGAATTTTTCTGTGAATATTCGGATAGACGATAGGGAAACACTGTTTTAGACATAACTGAAATGGCGTTGATATGTTGCAGCAATTTGAGCTTGTTAAGATAGAAAATAATAGGACGACAAACAATGTAGCAAACGTGTCAATACTTAACAATGAATAAACGAAACATGAAAACAACTACATACTTATTCTTTTAAAGAAAAACAAAAGTAAATGATGAGTGATGAGTATCCAATTAAGCCCTTATCGCCTCATAATAACTGTGAAAAGTTTGGAAGCCTGATAGGGAGTCAAACTCTCGAGCTTTTGTTTAACGCACAACTGCTCTACCAATCACTTGTATCGTTCTGTTCGAATGTCAATCTACAACTGATTATGAGATTAGTGCGTGCCCTGGTAGCTCAGCTGGTAGAGCAGTGGTGCTTTAAATAAACTTTTCTTAATTGTTATGCAATGATAATTGAATATTCATTCGTTATCATTAATCTTATTGTAGTTTCATTGATTAATTTACAAAAATAACAATAATTCTTCACCGATTATGCTAGCGAATAGTTAATGTTCTAGACCGAAATTTAGATTTATCATTTGCACCAGCTTGAATCTTATCGTAAACTTGTCGCTAATAGCAAATTATGCAAAGTCTGAAAATTACTATTCTTGTATGCAACGACTGTTGCATTTAGCCAAAGTTTAATAGCCGCCACACTAGTAAACCAAGTTTAGATTACAGTTTGCAGACATACAATCAGACCTTTAGCAATATTACATTTCTGTTTATTGTCTTTAACTTAATCAACTAAGTGATAAGTCGAGATTGATGCGAGATATTTCTATTTTCTTTTTTCTTGAAGTTTTACTTTTTTTGAAATATTATGAGTGAAATTTTGCAATGCAACGAAAGTTGCGCGCGCAATACAACGACGCCGACGAAAAGGGGAAAGGGCGGGCTTTTTAAAAATTACGAGCTTATTATGTGTTTTGTGAAAAAAATGAGAGTGAAATTTTAACAAGTGATAGAAGTTGCGCGTTAGAAATAAAAGATGATCAACATGTGAGACAGCTATAAGAGAACTATCTATCTCACTCTGTACAATTTCATTATATCCAACAATTGAAAAGAGACAACCGTCGCAGAACTTGCCGCGCAACTATCTATTTCACTTATTTTGATTCCGACCGTTGAACATTCTACTCAACGTTAAAACGCATTGTCATGATCTCGTTCCCCTATACAAATCAAATGGGGCAAGAGACGTTGATGATGCTTAACAAACAGAAATAGTAAGTGATCATCATCCTTAAAGATGATCTTGAAGGAATCTGTGAATACCGCCCAGTGAGATGAAGGGCTTTTTAATTATTTCGCATTTTTCTAACACGCCTGCATCAGTATATAGCATTTTCTCTCATGTAGAGCCGATGTGAAATCAATTTGTCGTTGTCAGAGATAGCCGTCCTCAATATTGTATAGTGACAAAACACGCCCTTACTGTTTCAACTAATGCAACACCTTTCACCCGGATCCGGTCCCTAAGGGCCTGTAAAAGCCCGACTGAATGAATAGGTTTTGAACTAGGTGTTATCAACTGGGACAAGACGTTTATGTAGCGGCCGCACTTCGTTTTGTTTCTATACAAGAGGAAATTTCATCAAAATCATCCCGACCTTCTCTTTCAATTCTAGTTCGAATTATGGAACGTCTAAAAAATTGATTTTTCAAATACAACATTAGAGGGAATCGTCGTTGAACAATTCATCTGGTCTTTTACGTAACCCTACAAAATTCTCTTCTTCTTCTTCTTCTTTTACGACAATTTACAATTCTTTATTTAGCAATACAAGCGCTCCTTGCATACATATTTAAAAGCGTCGTTATGCTTACGACGCACTTTAAATTACTTATACAACAGGACGTATACGTATTCAAGTTAAATCCCTACAAAGGAACGTGAACTTTTAACAAATCGCTAAATTTTCAAGTGAGTGAGACACATCTTATATGGATGTGTATGTGTGGAAATAAGGATACATAGAGAGATAAAGATTTGATCCTCATCTGCAACATATTTCCCGATCTGTTATTCGTTAAAAATGTAGCCGTCATCGGCGGCGGTGGCGGCGGCGGTGTCCTTCTTATTCTGCCATCGTTTTCTACTTTCTTATATTGAAAGCATATTCAATTTCAACTCTATCATGAACGTATGAAATATGCTGAATCCCATTTGAATATCTGTATCCTTTTCATCTGTAATTGAACTAGATCGATCGTAAATATCTTGACAAGATATCGCCGTCGTTGGAAAACCGGAAATTCGTTTTCCTACCACAATCTACCTGTACCGCTATGTTGCTCTAAAAATAGACGATTTGTATCAAACTCCTATTAATTGGCGAGTAATTCGAAAAATATTTCAATAAGAGAGTCTCTAGAGATTATTCTTACGAGATTAGAACCTCGTAGCTCATTTAGAAGTTGGTGAAAAGACGCTCGTTTCGGATAACGTCATTATTTTGAAAAACGAGCTAAACACGCAAAACGGCTAAGAATCACATTCTTTCGAAACAGAAGATGATCAACACGTGAGACAGCTATAAGAGAGCTTTCTATCTCACTCTGTACAATTTCATTACATCCAACAATTTGGAAAGAGAGAACCGTCGCAGAACTCACCGCGCAACGATCTGTTTGAGTTGAACGTTCTCCTCATCTCTAAAACCCGTAGTCATGATCTCGTTCCCCTATACAAATCAAATGGAACAAGAGATGATGATGATGCTCAACAAACAGAAATAGTGTATGATCCTTATATTTAAAGATAATCTTGAAGGAATCTGTGAATACCACCCCATGACTTCAAGACTCTCCCAACATTCTTTCTTTTCGTTTGTCTCCATTGCATTCTAGGAAAAACGTGAAACATATTCTCCCGGAATGAAGAAATAGAAAAAAAAATCAATGTTGAGAGGCTCCCCGACTCATTCTTCATACTTCAAAATGAGCTACGAGGTTCTAATTCTGATAAAATGATCTCCAGACACCCTCCTATGAGTCCTTGAAATATTCGGACTACTTTTAGAACAACATGGCGGTATACTCACTTATTCTTTTATATCAGAAAAGAGGCCTATAACATTATCAACTATATCTCTACATTATTAATTAACTTACAACCAACAATTTTATACAAAATTATCTCATCAATTATTCAACAAAGTCAAATTAGAAGACTTTGATATTTTGTTAGAGAGAAAAAAGACGAATTATATTCCACCCTTTTTGATCATCATCATCATCATGATCATCTTTATCTTGTAACAGGAAATTGTATTGAGATATATTGTAGAATATTCTTTTTGCTTATACTATTTAACTATTGAGCGGCTATCAATTTGGTTTCTTTGAATTCCATTAGAGCGTAACTTGTATTTGAAATATTTCGTGAAGATCGAAATAATATGATGGTATTTCTGTGCGTGTGTGTGTGTGTGTGTGTGTGTGTGTACACTGAATAAAGGAGAAGCTCGGTTAGGGTTTTGATCGTTCAATGATAATGGCTCAGTCAACTGTATTCTAATAGAGATAAGACTGTAACAGTCTTTAAGTTTAGACACTTTCTAATATAAATTTATTAAACTGGGAACAATAAGAAATCGATTGTGTTTCACTACTGAAAGTGCTTTGTCTTTTGATAATAAAATATTCCCTTTAGGGCTGCAATAGAGAGTCGGCTATTCTCTTTTCAGTATAAAATGTTCGTAATGTTAACATTACGACTAGCTATTATTTGTATAGATTTCTAGTAGCAAGCGTTTTCTGTTTGTATTTTATTTTTCTCCCTTGATACTTTTATATCCGTCTCAATATTTATAATTTACTCTACGAGTATTGCAAAAAATCTATTAATTAACTTCTCTTTTTCAAAATTCATTAATTTTGAACAATACCGCGATTTTCGTCAATCAACTGCACACATAAAACGATTAAGAATGACTCGAAGACTCGCCCAACATTGATTTTTTGCACTCTAGAAAAAAATGCATACGATTGCCACTTGTTGTAAGGATGCTCGAGCCGTTATAATAAAAAAAGCAAAACTTTTTCACTTGTTCTAGAATGCTATCTAGATAAACAAAGAAGATCAACGATATATTAATGAACAATCAAGAAACATTAAGCTTTATCACCGCTTAACAACTAAGAGAAGCTTGGAACCTTGGATGAAACACGAACTCACAACCTTTAGCTTAACGCATCAATGCTCTACCAACTAAGCTACTAGGTTGCGCACCAATCTTAATTGTAAATTGGTATTTATTCAGATAGAATCGCGAGTCAAAATTTTAGCCCTCTTTTGATCCTGCAATGGATCTTTGGTCTTCTTTTAATCCTAAAAACAGTAAAGTGGACCTCTTCCCAGCCTAAACCTATTCTATGGTCCTCATCTCGTCCTAAATAAAATTTTGTGTTTTTATAGAACTAACATAGTCCTTAGTGGATACCCAATGAACCTCAGGCATTTCTCTAATAGTATGTCAAAAGGATTTTTATAGTGGCGCTGTAGGAAGCGAGTAGAAGTGTGATTACGATATCCGGGGTTCGAGTCTGTGCACACGTTTGTGAGACTTTTTCTTAGCTAAATAATGATAAGTAAAGAGACACAGAGGAAAAGAAAGGGCGAGAAAGGTAGAAGGTAGGAGTGATAACTAAAAAGGGAAAAAGGAAGACGAAAGAAACAAAACGCTTTTTTTCTATTTTTGTTCTCTTGAGAAAGAGAGAGAGAGAGTAAACGTGTATAAGAGAAAGAGAGGGGAAGCGGTAAGACTGTATGAGAGAAAGAGAGAGGAAGCAAGTGAATAATACCAAGTAGACTTTATTTCGGCCTGAACATGGTTTTTTGTCCGATAAATGCTACATTTAGGCCCAAAGTAAGACCAAAAATTATTTTTAAGTGATCCTCCTTTCGACCTACTAATGTTAGAAAACCGGGTTTCTTGGGGTTGAAACGAGGGCTAAAATTTCGACTCGGGGCATTAAACCAAAGGTTGCAGGTTATTGGTATCTTACTCAGAGTTTCAAACTTTTCTTAATTGTTAAGCGATAATGAAGCTTATTGTTTGTTGATTCAATGGTCATTAATGGATTGTTAATAAATACATCACTGTTTCCAAATTGATTTCCATGAAAAAATCAATATTGAGAAGGTCTTCAAGTCATTTTTAGTAATTTTACATGCTTAGCTCATTTTTGCATATTTTCTCAGAAATATATGCATTTGTTCTAGATTTTCAAGATTTCGTTGCCATTCCCCGGGCTTGAAGTTTCTGAAACAGTCTTAGGAGTGCTTTTAAAAGCATCTCCATAGCTGCTATGGGATGATTCATGTTGCTCCTGTTATAAACATATTTTCCTCGAGGTTTCACATGGAAATTCGAGTTAGGTTTCCTTGTCGTGACAACACCCAAATACACCTTTTTAACGTAGATAGGGGCTACTTGAAACACTGCTGTTAGACTAATGGTCATTTTCTGTATGTTTTTTGAATCAATCTTAATTTTTGAGCAACGATTTTCCGAGATTTTTGAAGGAGTTTGCACTATTGAAAAGAGCATTTCAAAACGAGGTGGGAGAAGTTTTTGTTGTGCAAAATTTGGATGAAACTCATCAAATTATGAGCAAAAAATTAACCTACCTCAAATATTGCAAGTCATTTCCAAATCTTGTCTTGCTTGTTGGTTTTTCGGAAAATTAATGAAAATGTTCACGCCCAAAATGTTTGAACAATTTTTACATTGAAGGACATACAAAGAGCCCAAATCGTAAATCTCTGAGTAAGGCTCGTTTTGATAGCTTTATTTGCAATCTTCACTTCTTAAAAGTAACTTTGCAGAAGGATTTTGGTAAGAGGTAGCGATTTTAATGGATTGCATGGTCTTCCGAAAATTTTCATATTTAAGCAGTGTAGTTTAGAAAGTACCGGATAGGTAGTGTGGCCTTAAAGCAGACATTTTTCTTCTTTTCGGTACTGATGGTTACTACTGTACAGGCGATTTTGACATTTTATTTGAAGCATTGCTGATTGTTCACATTTGTATATGAAACATCGTAATATTTGTACAGCTAGGTGCATGGCAATAGTGACAGTAGTTGTGAGGCTGTGTAAGTCGGGCTGACGATGGATTTTCCCACAATGTCTAGCAGATCAGAATTGGATACGGAAGATATCCAACAATAGGCAGGAATAAGGGTGTTGTCTTTTTAATTTTCATGGCCACAAAGGTGGATAAAGCATGGCTTACACAACTAAACAAAGAGGTATTTTGCGCTCAAGATTTGTCACTTTTTCCGTGCACCTAGCTGTACATCATTACTATGTATTTATGTGAATTGGGGAATGTTTCGTTTCTATTTTATTTCAACCGAGATTTATGTTGAATAGTTAGGAATTGTTTCAGCAATTGTCATTAATATGCTTTAACAAAGTTATCATAAAGTTAGTGGAAATAATGGAATGAAAAATTGCGCTATACGGTAGACAATTTCAATTTTGATACTTCTCCCAATTTTGAAACTTTAGAAATATACCTAATATTATACATTTATGTACATTTTAATAATAATTCCCATTAATAATTGTACGTTTAAAGAAAAAAATCTGTATATAGGGGTCTTTATATGTTGCGAAGATTTAAAAACGTACTTGCATGTTTGCATGAAAGAATTTTTTAATTTTTCCACTTTTAATTATTTTTCTTAAATAATTACATTTTTGTGTTTAGATACGTGTGTATATACATATGTCTAGACGTCATAATTTACAATAATATACGACTCTTACCGTTTCTTTTTTATTGATAATATAGAATTATTATTTCTAGAGTTGTTTAAAAATAGCCCTCGATTATTCTTGTTGATTTCTTTCTATATTTATTATAATAACTTGCATTTATAAAAATGATTAATTCAATACTTATCCGGCATGCTACTTGTTATAAATATCAAATAATCATTCTTGTAGTAGTGCTAGTATTCAATTAATAAATTCCATGTTGAAAGGGGTTTTTAGATTCAATATAGTCGACAATAGATGTCGTATTTCATTCAATATATATATATATATATAATGTTCACAAACCCTAAGATCATATCTATTTCACCTATTGGTGGACCAGTCTCAAAGGAGAACGAACTGATTTATGGTAGATGATGGCGTCTATAAACTATACATATATGTGTATAGACGATCTATCTAACAAGAAAACATTCCCAGGTGTCCCTCGCCGATTTCGATGCGTCTCAGATATTTGGTCCTTCATTAAAACCTGAGAGATGCTTGTTTTTTCTACGCTTGTGGGGGTTGAAACCGCGCTTTGAAGTTTAGTAACGAGGAGATGCTCATTGGGTTTCACATACCTGCAAGTTAAATAATCGAATGGAACCAAAGTCCATAGGTGGAGGTAGCATTTTTTCCTGGAGTGGCCAGCCATAAAAAATTATGTTCATTTGAGACTTATTAAGCAAGTTTTTATTTCTTTTTTTAGCAACAAATCGCTGCAGTACTTTTTCATGGGAATCTTTTTTACAATTTTGTCTTGCGAAAACTTATTCAGTTCCTAGAAATTGATTTTTTTGCATTTATCCTGCAAATCGTCCTTTTTGAAACCTCCAAACAAGGTATCGCCCGGTTCTTTGCGTTTAAAATTGTGCAAAAATATAGTGAATGAATTTGTTTGGTTTTTATGAATTTTTCCGGGAAAATAACAAGCCTGTCGGAGGATTTTTTGAAGATTTAGAGAGGTCTTTCAGTTTTCTATCGACTGTACGATTTTTATTTCAAACTAATTAATATTTGTAGAGTTATATAAAAACAATATGCTCCAAGATTTTTCGCTGTAATGCAGAATTTCATTGAAATTTTCCAAAATCAAAACAACTTTGTAATGCTTCTTGAAATGCGCTTTTCAATACTGTATCACGCATTACATGAAAAACAAGCGAGAAATTTAGAGACGAAACTTTGAGGCTTGATTTTACTTCGTAGAAATGTTTTTTGACAGATAGAAAAACAAACAGAACATGCAGTTCGTAACGGGCCACAGTAAACACCTCTTGATTCTGCGTGCGAAAATTAGCCATTTTCAAACTCCAATATCTCGCTTATTTTTTAAAATATTGGAAAAAGTAAACGTGCGTAAGATAGAGCATTTCAAGTTGCTTATTCTAAAGCTTTTTATTTTGGAAAATTGTGATAAAATTCTGAATGATTGAGGAAACTCTTAGACGCTGTTCTTTTTGTATTTTTACCTTCATAGCGGACTAAAACTTAGGTGAACTTAGATAGAAAATTGGAAAAGCTTTCTTATTCTTCAAGAATTATAAAGATAGAGAATCGTACGATATGTTTTTAGATAACTGGTGTAAGACGGATTGTTTTTTAAGTTCGCTAAATATCCAAGTTTTGTAAATTAAATGAATTTTCACATAAAATTTGAGTCTCTTGTTCACCTTTCATTTACAGCTACTAAAATTAATTAATTTGCTTGAAAACTGATATGAAAATGTCGGAAATTTTATCGACTTTCACGACATGTCACCAAAAGTGGAAAATTTTTCGGGAAATCCTAGTCCGGATTTGTGCAAAATTCGACTTATTGTTAGTTAACATCTGGTTAGTTCGCAGTGTACCAGATAGATGGTCTAATCGTATGTTATCTTTTTTATCAAAAATTCATTGTCCTTACAACGTTGCCAGACCTTGCTTACATTTATAAATCAGACCACACCTCATTCGTTTACTAAGTAAAGTTTGAAAATGCTTGCTGTACAGTCCGTATTTTCTCCGAGTCATTTCCTCTTTATTCGTCTGTAATATTTATAAATGTAAACCAAGTCTGGCAACGTTGCAAGGAAAATGAACTAGCAGATGATAAGGCAGATAACATACGTAGATCGCATCATGACAATGTTTTTCAATTCGTGTAAGGTTTACTTTACAGTATCCGAGTTTATATCTGACTTCTTGTTCCGAGCCAATAAAATGACATCATTCGATCTCTTATCCGAGTTGCCACATCCGAGGTTTTCATCTGATTTTTCCAGAATAGAACGGTCTCTAATTTCAGCCGACTTTTCGTTTAATTTACAAAAAAGTGTCATGCGCATTACGAGCAGTCCGTTGTCACCTGGACTAATCAGCTTGTACAAGGCTTTAGATTTCTGAGTATCATCGGAATCGGAGAGGGACACCTGGGAATGTTTCCTTGTAAGATGTAGTAGTAGTAGTAGAGAAGAAAAGGAAATAAGCAATGTATAGTAGAGAATTTAAATTGTATGATAAGATCAAACGATGTCGGTTACTTTCTTCGTTCATATTTTTTTTTGTCGTAGTCTTTGTTGAGTAATAACGACAACGATATTTTCTACAAGAAATACAATAGAACTAGAAGCTGAATAAAGATTGAATAGATCATATGCAGCAATAAAAGCAAGGCACAAACATTTAAGTAAATTGTACAAGGATAAGACTATGGTGTGTCTATTGTTTACTTTTACAACATCCATTTATGATTATTATCTAGTTGGCTAAATTTTAAATTATTATATCATCGATGTAGTCGTACGTATAGTACGAAAACTTTTATCTATATCTGTGTTTTATCGTAAAAGTTACCCATCTGATATTTCACGTTTATTTCCATACAAATACAACATGAAAATGTGAGGATATAATATTTTGTGTTTGTTCACTGTTTATACTCTAGGATCATCCTTTTTATTGTTGTTGTGTCAATCTTCGGTAGTAAAACCATATAAAACCGGATTTCTTTTTACAACATTTTTCGTTCTTTTCTCTATTTATAAACAGTTTCCATCTATTGACTTGTATATATGTATTGATTGAAACACATAACTGTTGAATTTTAAACATCAAAAACGTTTTCAATTTCCTGTAGTTGCATTTTATCGTTGGGTGTTTTTTTTTTCGTAAGTAATCTGACATGTGTGAAAAATGGAAATTTACCAACATTTGACAAAATCATCGTTTTGCTGGTAATTGGGAAATGTTGTTGAAGGCGACGTTGAAGAATTTTAAGAGACTACATATAAAATTAACAAAATTTGAAATTTCCCTAGTCAAAATTTTAGCTTTCTTTTCAACCCCAAAAACGCAATTTTCTAGAGTTAATAGGTCAAAGGAGGATTATTTAACAATCGACTTTTGGTCCTACCTTGGGCCTAAATGTGGCATTTATCGGACTAAAAACGATGTTCAGGCCGAAATGAGGACCAATAAGACCTATTTGGTCTTACTCACTTATTTCTCTCTTTTTCTCTTATACACTCTTAACTTTATTTCTCTCCCTTTCTCTCAAGGGAGAACGAAAACAGAAAAAGAAAGCGTTTTTGTCTCTTTCGTCTCTCCTTTTCCGTTTTTCGTTATATCTCTCTTTCTCCCTTTTCTCTATTTCTTCTCCTCTGTCCCTCGTTACCCACCATTATATACTTACGAAAAAAGTCTCAAACGTGCACCTCTCACAGATTCGAACCCTGGACATTGTACTTGTTTACCGCAGCGCGATTATAAAGATCTTTTTGACATGCATTATTCTTTATTATAAAGACCAGGATGTCTTATTTTCGATGGTATTTAAGGATATCTTATGTAAGCAATGATGGGACAAATTCTAGAAGTATTTTTTTGAGCTTAATCGAAAGACCTACATGGATTTTTGTCACATTCATTCGTGTTCGAGTTATTCAATTTTTTTCAATTTTTCAGTATTCCAAAAATGCTCTATATCTCTTAAGTCAATGAACATATTGGAAAGACATTCATCGATTCTTATACAGGGTGTCTCGTAAGTCGTGCATTTCTTCCCAATGGGCAGATAGGGGATGAAATTCTAAGACGAAAAGCCCTATATCATTTTGTTATTTGACGCACAGGTAATTGGCAATTAATTAAATAATGTAGCCAATCAGGTGCTCTCTTAGTTTGAACGGTTGTCGTGCCAGCATTTTAACTGGTCCGCTTCCCACGTTCTACCGTCACGACTCGTTCCTTCTCTCTTTTTTATCGTTATAGCGAGCACCTGATTGGTTATATGATTTAATTAATAACCTGTGCGTCAGATAACAAAATGGTAGAGGATTTTTCGTCTTAGAATTTCATCCCTTAACTGCCCCTTAGGAGGAAATGCGTGATTTACGGGACACCCTGTATAGGTTTTTCCGTAGATTCGAGATAGCATATCAAATACTGAATAACCTCTATAGTCTTTGAGATATAACACAAGCTTTAATTTTTTCAAATGGGAATGTTTTTACTGATTTCAAAAATATATAGTTTGTTATGGATATTTTAATAATTATAAAACATAAGAGTAATTTTTTAAATCATATCCTACAGAACAAATTAAAATATTTTTTTTGTATATGCATAGAGTACTATGGAACGATTGTTATTTCCATTTGTCAAAAACGTACTTCGTTTTTTAAGAATCGTCCGCCAACTAATAAGAGTATCATACAAATTAGGTACTTTTAAAAAAGCAACGCGGTATATTAGGAAGTCTATATGGCCAACATTTTCAAAAGCTCTTGGAAGCGAACAAAGTTATCGATAGTTCATAATAAAATGCATTGTGTTTATATTAAACAAATAGGTCATTAAGACTTGTGTAGTTAAATGCCGTGAAATCCGAGATGTGTTATACAAACACCTGCTTTGTTATCAACTCTTGACAATAACATGAATTTAAGTTAGTACTTAACGAGCAACCATGAAACAATGGTTCAAATTTTGGCCAGTTTTAGTCAAAAAAACGTTTTTGATTTTTCAATATATACTTTTTGTATACTTGTTTTTATCCCAAAAAAAAAAACGATTTCAAACTTATAATATCAAGATTATCGATTAATATTATGACGGGAGCACGAACTTGTAAGCCTTCAAATGAATAATTAATTAATTAATAATTATTTTCAAATTATTGCAAAAAAAATTGAGCTACGGTGAATATAAACGTGCAGAATTGGTGGATGCGCCGGGCGCGGATACACATTTCTTTTACTGTTTTTTCACGAGAACCAAATTCTCATTTAATTCAATCTATCTCCTGTAGAGTGGAATTTTAAAATCGTTTTGTTTTTTTCACTTATCTAAATACACACTTTATTACCGGTATAGAGGAAATTTGTTGTTGATTTCCCTGTGAAACTTGTGTAAAATACTAATTTATTTATTTAATAAATATGATTGAATAAATCAGAGCATATAAATGAAAAACCAACAAATGCTGCATTGCTTTTGCTTCTTATAAAGCTCATTCATTCGAATAAACAGAAATTAAATTAGTTCGCCGTACAATAAAAATATTAAATTCATATTTTAGAGGTGTACCAAAAATTGAATAAACAAACAAAATAAAAAAATCAACAACAACAAAAAACAAGTTTTACATGGTTTTTGACTATTCTATTTTGCATATTCTTCTCGTTATCATCAACACAAAGGATTCTATACGGAAGATCTAAGACGATGCATTATTCATACAAACATTCAGAATAATTGCATGATTTTAACCTTTAGCGAAACAACGGAAAAGAAACGAATATATTTTCAATAAAACGATGCTGTACAATACAGTATCGAGAAATTGTTGATACCGAAACAAAAATTATGGCAAACACATACGAGCAGACAGATAAACAATATGAACAGTAGGTTGTATTTACTATTATTTTTCATTGTTTTATTACAAATAATAAACGGTTACTAGTGTTTATTGGAGGTGATATTTTCATTGGCAATAATGGAATTGACATTTTATTATATTGTACAGTCGTTCAAGTACAGTCTAGATACTTCTATACGAATTATTAGAATCAATAGTTGGAAGCTTTGAATTGTGACAGTGTTGATCATCATCATTTTAAAAACATTTACAATCGACAAACAATCATTATTGGACCAATTAAAAAACAAACAAACACTGGGATGTCTATCGAAATAACCAATTTTTGATTAGTTAAAATATTTTGAAGAAGATTTCAATACTTAATTAAGAATCTTTGAGAATTCCCGTTAATCAACTGGAAAAGAATCGAGAAACGGATTATGGAAATCTTATAAAGAGCTTCCGATAATTCTCGATCTAAAGATTGTGCTTATTCATGGCAATGATACGCGATTATTTCAATTTCTTTGACCAATTCTTCGCCTTTCAATTTATCAATTTCTTCAGTGTCGTATTTCCAGATTTTTCGGAGATTATCTCTAAGAATAGTGATCATCTTTTTCTCTTTGCTTTATATAGGAAGGCGACAACGACAACAATTTTTGGGGAGCGGGAAAGATAATCGCCATAAATTTGTCTCTAAGATGAGTGAGATAGATAGTTGCGCAGTAAGATGCGCGATAATCGTTTTATATTTGTGCCTTTTCAATCAATGAGTATAAAGAAATTGTTGAGAGTGAGATAGATGGCTCTTTTCTTGGAGATGATAGGTCGTAATCTCAGATTTTTTAGAGATTATCTCTAAGGGCAATGATCATCTCCTTTTTCTCTTTGGTGATTTGCCGAGAAAACAGCTGAAAAAACAGAAATGCTTACTCAAGCTTATTTTTTGTATCCCCTTCAAGCCTTATTTCTAAAGTGTTAGCGGTCTCAATTAAAATTAACTGTTGAATTGGTTGTTTAGTTTCTTTCTCTATATTTTCTATATCTAGTCTTCATTTTTTCATATTGTTCTTGTTGCTTCATGAATCAAAAATTTAGCAACATCTGTTGCTCTTTCCTCAGTCGTTGCTTTTTTCAAAATTCATTCTTATCACTGTTTCTCTTAAGCCTCAAGTACACGGGGCGAGTTTACAATAGTGATGGGCGATACGGTTACTTTCAAGTAACAGGTACA
>JAZBGW010001044.1:0-18148 GCA_037464815.1 Mylabris variabilis
ATTGTCTATATTTGTCTTTGTAAAACGTGACAAATTCATACGAATGAAACAAGGATGGCGATAAGAGAATGATTGGTCATACTGCCTGTCAGTTTCATCTATTCTTTCTAACCTCACTTTTTATTTGAATATTTGTTGATAAATGTAACGCCTTATCAGTGAGAAAATAATGGATGAAAATTGGCCTAAATCGAAGGCAATAACAACATTGCACTGTTACGATACCGTATATTCGGCCGATTCGGTTGAATGGTGCCCACTAGAGCCTTATCATAATATTTTTGTTTGTGGTACTTATCAGTTGGAACAACAAACAGGTATTTTCCTCTATTGATTTCCACTTGATTCGCTTAATATTCGGTGAGTTTTCTTTTAGAAATACCCAATAAACGCCTAGGACGCATTCTGTTATTTTCATTGTGTGATGAAAATGGTTTAAAACAGTTGCAATTATTGGAGACCGCAGCGATTTTAGATCAGAAATGGTGTCCGAATTTGATAGATAATCACCCAATTTTAGGTGTCGTCAATGCTATGAAAACATTACAAATCTATCGATTGAATTCAAATCGACAACTAGAATTACTTACGTCTTATTCAATCGATACAGCAACAGATGAGGTTTTATTGTTATCCTTAGATTGGTCTTGTAATAAATACCATTCAAATCAACCGGAAATTATCTGTAGTGATTCCAGAGGTGCGATTCATCGTTTCATATTCGTCAACAATCAACTGATTTTGGAAAATTCGTACAAGGCCCATGAATACGAAGCGTGGATTACTGCATTCTATTATTGGGATCCAAATATCTACTTTTCAGGTATCTTGACCAATTTAAATTTGAATATTTTAATGTTTTCTGATCAGGTGGTGATGATTGTCTGTTTTGTAAGTACGATAAACGATCACAGCAGGAGCCAGTTGGTAAGAATCGCAACAGTCACGAAGCTGGTGTTACATCAATGCATTCGAATTGTAAAAAGGAGTTTCTTTTGGCTACTGGAAGGTTTGAAATTGGTTTAATTTAAATGAATTTATTTTAAAAAAAATCAATATTTCAGTTACGATTCAAATATTCGATTGTGGGATATCAGAAATTTAAAAACACCCACAATTTCTAATAAACTACCAGGAACATTATGGCGATTGAAATGGGATCCATTCGAATATGACAAATTATTAGCAGCTTGTATGTTGGGCGGTGTTCATATTGTTGATCAATCATTGAATATTATCGATAGTTATTACAAACATAAAAGTATTTCTTATGGGGCTGATTGGTCGTTTCTAAGTCGCGAAAATGAAAGGACTCTAGGAACTTGTTCATTTTATGATCATCTATTATGTGTATCGAAAATAAAATTTTAATTAAATCCAATGTTTTTTATTATTTAAATTATACATGTGTCAGTATAATTAAAATGTGTTTGAAAGCTTACGAACTTGCTGTTGGGGCAGCTGCAGCTTTCTCCTCCTCTTTGATACGATCCTTTTTCAATGGACCCATAAATGCAGCCTTATCAGCAGCAGTTTGGAATCTACCATGACCAAATTTGGATGATGTATCAATGAATTTCAAATTGATCTTCTCTAATGCAACACGTTTCGTATGGACCAACAATGATTTACGTAATGTTATAACACGTTTCTTTGGACCCATACAACAACCCTTCAGCATAATGAAATCATTATTTACTTCACCATAATGAGGGAAACCACCCATTGGCGTGATGGATTTTTCAGTTAAATCGTATTCAGTTGATGCATTATTCTTAATAACCTAGACAACAAAAACAAATGTAAATCAACTGAATTTTAAAATGTTGAAATTGTTATAGAAATAAAACAGCTTCAGTCCTATCATTGATAATCACAGAATATTTCAGTATCCTTTTGGCTACTCATTGAGTCATCATTTAAAATGTAAATTTAATCTTTAAAAATAGAATATCTACAAACCTTGCCGTCTTTAGTGTGGATTCCAGCACCAATACGATAAATCTTTTTATTCATTTCGGTACGATGATGGTAGCCTTTTTGACCAGCACGGGCTACAGTGAACGATACACGAGACGGATGCCAGGCACCAATACAAGCGACTTTACGTAAACCTTTGTGTGTTTTACGTGGTAATTTCTTGGTATGCCAACGTGATGTTACACCTGCAAACAAGATCAACTTATTACTATCTTGATTAAAAAAAAAGAAAACAGTATAGTCTTTTAAAGAAATTTCAGTAGGAAGGCAACATTTTTTTCGTCATCGTATTATCTGATAATACATGCGTTCGTCATCACTTCGTTTATTTTATTCGGAAGTAAATTTATTTAAAATTAATAAAAACGTACCTTTATAGCCTTTTCCTTTGGTAACACCAATAACGTCAATCATTTCATCTTGGGCAAAAACTTGAGCAACTGGTATCGGTTGTTCTAAATGTTTTCTAGCCCATTCAACTTTATCAGCAACGGTACCACCATTCAATTGGATTTCCATAATATGCGCCTTCTTTTGACGTTGTTTCAACAATTTCATCTAGAAAAATTAATCCATTTAATTTTTTTCTATAAAGAATAATTTCATGTCAACAAAATTATAAATGAAATGTAGTGAGCATGGTTTTTCCCTATGTCATTGTCTAAAGGACTACATTCAGACCATGGATATGCCCACTGAGCCTCCCGAAGGGCAAACTCAATCTATGACACTGCAGCAAAAATTGTACGGTAGAGAAAAACAATTTTTATTGCCGCCAGTTTGAGGGGTAAGCCTTCAAACTGATTGTCAATTAATAAAATCACAAATAACTTTTGCTTACCTGAGTATGGGCAATAACACGGACAACTTTACAATATTTAATAATTTTCTTGAAATCACGTTCAATTGATTTTTTGCCCAAATCATCAGACCATTTCTTTGAAGCTTTAGTGAAAGCCTTCTTCTTACTCTTATACCTATATTGGTGATTATAAAACAAATTGAATTTTTATCCTGAAAGAATCCACCAAAGAAAAAGGGGATTGTCTCATAATTTTTCAAACAAATTAGAGGAAACAAATCACCCTATTGTCCACTTTAACTGTACCTCCAATATTATGAAGTGTTAACTGTGGAACTTTAAAAACACCCTCATGAAACATTGGAGAGCTTTAATACCGTTGAGTTTAATATAAATTCATTTTTTATTCAAACTGATGAAAAACTTACCAATTCTTATAGAATCTACGACGACAATCTTCTGATAAATGTTCAGCCCAGATTGTTGCTAAAGCACGTAAACCATGTGGTGTTTCAATATAACCAACAACACCAACAATCATCATTGGTGGTGTTTCTAAAATTGTTACAGCTTCAACAATTTCCTTCTTATTAATTTCTATAAATTCAAACAAGAATTAATCAATTAATTCAATACAAACAATTAAATAAATAAACTTACTGGATCCAGGACGATCAGCTTCACGTACCACATGGGTCATACCGGCTTTATAACCGATAAAAGCCGTTAAATGAACCGGTTTTGATGGATCATCCTTTGGGAATGCCTTCACTTTACCACGATGACGTTGCGAACGTTTCTTGGGATAGAATCCCATAGAACCGTGACGGGGAGCACTGAATTTCCGATGAGACTACAAAATACAAAAATACATAATTATTATCAATAAATCGCCAATAGGGATACTTAAGGGCAAAATATGATTGAATCAGACCGCCCTAGAACATATCCACATGGTTAAATTCAGGCAAAGCCATAAACGATAAAACTTTCTTTCTAAATCATCATATTAACGTAAAAATACTTGAATTACTGCATCAATTAAGCTCTTTTACAACAATTTTGAACAAAATATCGAATGGATGATTAATTAATTTCACGATAATTCAAGATTTTCAATAAAATAATAACAGCAAATTGAACAATACCCAAACTTACCATGATGAAGTGCACGAAACAAAATGGCCGACTTGCGTCTCAACGCCGGTTTTTATACTCTTCAATAGTTACACAAAAACAACAGCAGATGGTGCTAAATTACGCGCGAAATTCAAATTACAGACCCAGAAAAATGAATATATAATGTCGATTGTTCATAAAATTATCAAATTGATTGATAATAAGCACTTATAACGCTCAAAAATAGTGGTAATTGTCTTTTTGTAGGGTGTAATTGATTGGTTTGGGAACGAGTCGGATTTAACCTCAAAAAACTAATCCGGCAGCAGAATGATGTTTCGTAACGTTTTATTACCAATTCGATGGTATTTTGGTGGTATTCGGCAAGATATTCGGTAAATTGACCCAATAAAGTCAACAAAAAACCGTAAAATTCGATTAGAATCGATAATTATTGGTAATATATTTTTTAGGTTATGTCAAAGATTTCGCCCCTTTTCTACACCAACACATCAACAATCAGTAAAAAATGACGATGATAATGATATAGAGCGGCCGATAAAGTACAGTTCTAGTCCGGCTAGTCGATATAAAGCCAGTATAACTGTTCGAGGGCCGGTAAATGCACGTTTATGGTATGAACCGCACGTTATCTTGATAAGTTTAACGGTTTTTATGATGTATTTCACGATGCTTCGGGAAGAGAACGATGTAGATGAAGAGTTGAAACGTTCCTTGTATAGTCGTATTGATGGTTTGGAAGAGTTTCAATTGAAACAATCATTGGAATACAATAAAGCACATGGTGGAGATACTAGTGATATAATTGGACGTTTACAAGAATTGGAAGATATGAGAAGAAATAATAAACATTGATTTTATTGAAATGATTAGAATGAATCGAATTAAAGATTAATTCCTAGTTGGAATCTCTTCAATTACATAAACCGATTCTTCACTAGGTTGAATTACTGTTTCAATAATTTCAATACTTTCTGTTGTTGTTGATGATGTGCCCTCACTCGATTTGCTTTCTGTAACATCAATATCACTAATTGAGCCGGCTTGATCGACGATTTTATCAAGACAACGATGCCAATATGCTGCACAATTTATAGCTTCAACTAATGCCTGTATTGTTTCATGTGCTTGTACAACATTCGGTATTTTATGATTATATAAACATGCAGGACAACAAAATACAGGCTTGCCATGGAAATTCTCAATAATCTCATCGGATAATTCACGGACATGTTTTGAATATTGTCGCCACGTTACAATCTTGTCATCAGTATCTTTACAAAAGTCTCGCCATTCTTGTTTGTATAATTTCTTTGTTGGATCACGTACCCTTGCTGCAAATTCACGTATTTGCTTAATTATACTAATTAACCATTTCGTCCATTTATGTAGATTTTGTGTGACATTCATTAACCAAATCGCCCAGATTTTCAATGATAGACAACAAATTTTATCCGGTGAATGTGGATAGGTTTTTGGTGGTTTATGGGCACGTATTACCCCTAACAAATCATCACTATCACCAACATCTTGATCGGGATATAATCCTAAACTTATTGACGATTCTCCACTCTCTGAACTACTTTCGCCAGGTCTACGCCTTCTTCTATCGGCTTCATATGCAGCGAGGAATGAGGGGCTCGGTTGTACATCTTTATCCTCTTTCTCATATAATCCCAACAATTCAGCAATTAAACGAGATGTCACTTGGATTTTATTTTGTATACGATCATCCACTTGGTCTGGTTGATTACGTTTCGCCCATAATGTCATTAATTCTTCTAAACGATTCGTACGTGTCCCTTCAAGATTCAATAATCCATTACGTAATTCAATCAATTTTTCTAAAACATCACGATTTCTAGCGTTTGGCCATAACCTAGGATCTAGATACGAATCTAGATATTCATCTGATGAATTCGCTAAGATTCTTATCAATCTGCCTAAAGAATCCTCAGATAGATGGGACAAAAAGTCGAAACCTTCTTGTTCATAATCAAATTCCAATTCGGATTCAGATTCGGATTGGTCAAGTTCACGAATAAATAGATTACCGAGACCGTCATCTTCAGATTCTTCTTCCACTTCTTCTCCTTCTCCTTCTTCTTCTTCTTCAGATTCTTCTTCGCCTTCGCCTTCTTCTTCAATTAAGCTGAGCTGACTGGTGATTATAACCAAGTCTTCTAATAGTGATGGTTTCAAACCGGCGCTCTCACCAAATTCGTCAAACCACATCGATAATTTATCGCAAACTTCCATAATTGATTTGAGACAAAAATTCCTCGTATTTCGTTGTGGTTTCCTTTTAATCACCCTCTTCTCAACAAGAAAATCTAAAATTGCTTCCGACAATAAATATTGTTTCCAATCCAATTCGTATACAGTCTCCTGTTTGATTAAATTACAAATAATCCTGGCTAATTCCCAAATTTCATGTCGTAACCATTTCGGTGTTCTTGGAAGTTTTTTATGTTTCCTTCTTCGTTTTTTACGTTTTTTAAGATTTAATTGCTTAAAATAACAACTAGCTTCGTTTATGTCTAAACGATGACTTTCATAATGTAGAATTTCATTGAAACGTACTAAAACTTCTGGTGCTAATAGATCTTGGAACTGTTTCCAAGTTTCCAAAACATAACGTTTTTTCGGTAAAGCTAATTGTTTAATATGTGGTGTACATGCACAATATGTTGTCAACATTCTCTTCTTTTTAATCTTAATATGTGAGCAGACATGTCGCGACCTTTTTTTTTGGATCTTTTTTGGAATTGCTAAGATTCTCATATACTCCTCTTGTGTTAAAGCATTCCGTTCCAATAATGACAATTTCGCATTCTTCTTGTTTTTACACAAGAAACCCTTACCATAACGCCATGGTTTCTTACGTATTGTAGTAGCAATCTTATTGTAAGTTTGTCTAGTTTTATTTATTGGTTTCTGTTGCGATAATATTATATTACGATAATTTTGACCATAGGTTATCTCATTTTGTAAGCCTGATACATCACCAAATGGAGTATTTGGTGAATTCATCTTTAAACAATTTTGGAAATTTGCGAAAAATTTTGATTTAATAAGACAAATGGTTACTGGGTTACCATTACCGTGTTTTTTTTGGTAAAAGATCTTAAAATTTACCAAGTACGGTCCTGGAGAAACCTTTATGTTAGTACTAACGCCATCTGTTATAACGCTAATTGTAGATCGTGCATAATTAATAATTATTGAATCAAAATGAAAATTATTATTATTATTATTATTATTACAAATTGTTTATATTATAATTAGAAATACAATTACAAAATTTCAGAAGTACGTCCGGTAATTTTATAGTTATAAGATAAGGTATTTACTGGCCTTCTCTTTCTCTTATATGTTAATTGTATTAATCTATTTAGTGATTTTTAGAACATCACGTTGATTAAACTTCTCAGAAATCATATTCAAAACCTATATAGTATATTAGGTATGCACTTGATAATTCAACATTCATCAATTAGAACTTCTTATACTTTTAGTGGCCCATCACTAAGACACAGTCTGTATAATTTTATTTCTTGACCAGCGATGCTACTTATGCAACCCGCATTAATTATCTTAATAGATAATTGCATATTCAAGATCTTTTATAGCGCTATCTGTTGCCGGAACTAAAAATGTATACGTCCATCTCTTTCTACGATGTTTCAAAATTTAATTTTACAAGAGTTATTCACCCCCCTGGTTTATTATGCTCATAATAATTTGTGTTTAATTATGAATTTTTGATAATTGAAACAATAAATAGGAAAAAATGGAACGTTGTGTTACAGAAACTACTTTACAAATTAGTAAGAGAATAATAATAATAATAGTTTTATTTAGTTATTTGTTTTGTTGCATTTTGAAACGACCAATCAATGTCGTTCGAGTCCATGACGTCATACCTTCCAATTAATGCACGGTGTACAATCTGTTTTATCGTTCAAATTGCTATATTAATTAATTTAAAATCATCATTAATTTTTATTCTTGCATTATACAAAATACAGCTGCTGTATATTGTACAGCTCTACAGGATACAACGATATTTTCACGTAATAGTTGGCTATATCTTTCCTAGTGTAGCTGGTGTTTCTGTTGAAAAATACATCAACGATAGTCAAATTAGCAGGTGAAGTAGGTATTTTGAGCAAAAATCTTTATTTTGATTTGATAAGATGAATGAAAGGAAAACAATTAAATATTGTATGGTACCTCTATGTAAGAATACAACGAAAACAACGCCAAATAAGATATTTATTACATTGCCTAGAGATCAAAAATTGAGGAAACAATGGCAAATAGCTATGCGAAGAAAAAGTTTCTTAGGACCAAAAACAATGAAATTTTGTTGTGAGGATCATTTTAATGTATGTAATTAATTATATTTCGTCTATTAGATAAGTTATTTATCGTCTTGTTTTTTTTTTCATATAGTTAGAAGAAGACATGGAAAATTATATATACTTCAAGATGATGGAGAAGGTGAATATAAGAATAAAACCTGGTATAGTTCCACATATTTTCGATTGTCAACCAGATAGAAAACTAAAACATAAAAGCCAACCACGTCAAACTTATCTGAAACGAAAACGCCAAAATGATTTAGAAGCTTTATTAGGTGGAACATCAACGAAAATTGGTGATAAAGGTATATCCAACAATACTCAACGCAATTTCATTTAAAAGTTTTTAAAAAACCCAAGAAAATAATTTATTTGTTCACAATGTAACATTGGAACATATGACGTCATACAAATTTTTATATGCTCATACTTAATCAGTTACGAAATAGAGTACACGAGTACACTAAATAAGCCTATATTCTAATCATTCGACTATGCTTATTGAAATTGATATAATTTTAGAGAGTGAGCATGATGATGACGACGACCGAAAAATTCATGAAAACAATCAACATTCAAGTAAATCGACTGATAATGATGCTGATAAGAGAACAATCCACGATAATAACTACAATCAACAATTACATAACAATAATTTGTGCACTGAAAGAAATAATCTAGCGTTAGTTAGTTTTATTAAAAATGAAATTGATATTGATGAAACATGCTCAAAAATTGGTAAGAATTTAATTAAGCTTAGAAAAAAATGTTATAGGTTATAGATATAAGGAACCCCGAATTGAAAATTTTTCTATAGAAATATCGCTATAAATGCTTGTTTCTAAACGTTTTGCACAGAAAAAATGCGGATTTTTCATTATTTTTTTAAAAATTTTATAAAAAAGTGCATCAAAAACGCGCTTGGCAACACTGTAAATGAAACAGTAAAGCGCGCGTTATTTAAACATGATCCGGTACTTGGGTGTTATCTTGTCGACCTCTCAACGCTTACAAAAATCAAAAGCAATTTCCAAAATACACATTCAATTCATGAATAAATAATAATAACAGTAATAAATGGAATTGTTAAGTAGACTAAATATAAATTAATATCCGGCAACGTCGCACAGTGCACTATGCCACTACTGTAGATAATAGATGTCGCTATAAAAATTAATTTGACGTAAAACTTCTGCATTTTATATTTTCCAAAAATTATCGTAAAGATGCATTAAAATTTTGCAAAAATCCGCACTTTAACAGTTATTTTTAACTGTCTTTTACGCATTTCTGTAAATAAGTTGAAAAAAATTCATTATTCCTTTTATCTACCTACAGCCGTTATCTGATATATCGTGTATTAAGAAGATTAGAACAATTTCTTTTAATAATAAGCATTAATGTTTTAGAGAAGCATTCTGATAATGGAGACGAAAAGATTCATGAAAATAATCAACATTCAAATATTTGCATCGATGATGATGATGATAATAAAGAAATAATTGATAATTGTGAAAGTGGTGATATTATTAATTTCAATCAACAATCGCATAATATTAAATCTGAATTAAATATTGAAGAATTATGGATAAAAACTGGTAAGAATAATAATTTTAGTAATTTTAATTAATCTTGAAATGTTTCTTTTAAATATTGATAAGAGATTTTCTTTATTTATGACTAGATAAAACAATTTGATTCTTGATACAAAACCCTCAAAGAGAAGCATTATTTTCCAATAAAATAATAGAAAATTGTACTTTCCTCAAGTGCCAGTAGGTACTTTAAAAGTAAGCATTAATGTTTTAAAAATATTTCAGAAAACCACTCTGATAATGAAGATGAGAAGATTTATGATAGTGATCAGCATTCAAAAACATCAGATATTAAAGTATTTCCTTCAAAAATCGGTAAGAATAATAACAGTAATACTTATAACCCTCCTGGAACACGGTTTTTCTATGTAATTTTGTTGTTTAAGGGGATTCCGGAGCAATTTTCAAATATCTATTACTCATTTATTTTTTTAAATAGAAAGTCATACTCTCGATTTTAGAAAGGTAATGTAAAAGGCGAGGATATGAAGATCGCTTAAAATCGAATTTTGACATTATCTTAAAAAATAAGCGACTAATCGCTGTTTGAAAATTGACTGTTTTCGCACGCCTAATCGACAAATGTCTCCGCAATCCCCTTAAGGAAAATCGTGCTATAAGAGGGTTAATTTTACTTTTTAATTGTTTAATTATATAATAGAAGTTGTATATTTTAGATACTGACTCTAATGAAAATATTCCAAAAGACAATTCGTATTTAAATAAATCAGTTGATAGTGATGAAACTAAAACAATAAAGAATGACAATAGTGATGAACAGTCTAATAATATTCATTGTAACATTTGTAAAAAAAAATTTAAACGAAAACGATATTTAAGAAAACATTTATTGACGCATACTGGCAAGAAACCTTATCAGTGTAACATCTGTGATAAGAATTTTACATTTAAAGGCGGCTTAACAAAACATTTATTAACACATACTGGTGAGAAACCATTTCAATGTGATATTTGTAAAAGAAAATTTACAGATAAAACTGCCTTTACTACACATACAAACATACATACAGGTGATAAACCTTATCAATGTAACATCTGTGATAAGACATTTAGATTTAAAGATAGCTTAAAAAGACATACATTATTCCATACTGGCGAGAAACCGTATCAGTGTAATATTTGTGATAAGAAATTTGCAGACAAATGTGCTTTATCTGCACATATAAACATACATTCAGGTGAGAAACCTCATCAGTGTAATATCTGTGATAAGAAGTTTACAATGAAACAACAATTAAAACAACATTTATATACACATACTGATGAGAAACCTTATCAATGTAATATTTGCAATAAGAAATTTCAACGAAAAAGTTATTTAAAACAACATTTATCCACACATACTGATGTGGGAGAGTTTCAGTGTAACTTGTGTGATAAGATATTTACATCAAATCGTCGCTTAAATATACATTTATCGATACACACTGGTGAAAAGAGTCCATTTCAGTGTAACGTTTGTAATAAGATATTTTCACGAAAATATAGCTTACAAAAACATACATTAGAAAGACATAGCGATAGAGAGAAAAATTACGAGTGTAATGTTTGTAAAAAGAAATTTACACGAAAAGGTAATTTAAAAACGCATTTATTAAGACATACGGGTGAAAACAACCCTGTCATTAATTAAAACATTTTTAATTAGATTATTGTCGATTATAAATTATTCTAGAATTTTGTAGTTGTTTGATTATTGCTGTTGCACTAAAAACTAGATTTTATCAAATAAACAATTAGGTGTAAATTTTTTATGATTTTTGTGAAAATTTTAAATTCCGTGCCCTTCATAGGAGTAAATGGTGTCTAAAGTCACACATCTATCATCAATGTTGCCAATCTGCAAGTAAGTCGCTAAATTAAAGATTATTCAATCTTTTTGTACTAATATAGACTAAATTGAAATAATTGTAAATTGTTTCAAATAATAAAAGATTCTTTTATCATTTAGACATAGATATCAAAAATAATAAATATTTGATGTCTATAATCACCAAACACGCGATTTGGGTGACATAAATATTCCCTACATTACAGTTGCAATCCTGTTTCCTTCCATATATAATTTACGAATTACTTTTATCATTATATTATTGTAAATTCATACAAGTTAGAATGAGATAGAAACGTGTCGAGTTTGTTGTAATTGTGTTCGTACAAGTTCCAGATGATTCTTTGAGGGTTCGTCACGGTGAAATTTCATAAAAAAATTTGTCGTTACAAAATTAAAATCAATTTAATTATTTATTTCATCTGTTTTATTTAATAATTATTGTAATTAATTTGAATTTGATGCGATAATGCCGTTTTCACGCATGAATTTTGTAAGTATAGACGATAATATTATTGGTATTTGTCATGATTATTATTGATGAAATTTATTTTATTTTATTTTTATTAATTCTCATGATTACACTAACAAACTCCGATACTAATTCTCTTATTATTTTCATTTTCTTTTGTAGATTAGAGCATGTTTTATTTGTTGTAATAATCATAAAAAAATGCAGACATAGGAAATTTTTCAGTTTTTCAATTGAAATTTTTATCCTGGCTATTTGCCAACGAATTATTGGATTTTCCCCATATAGATATGGTGCAAATTGAATTGATTTCATTGGGAATTTTATTCCTGTAAAGAGACAATTTGACCTTTAATTGAATCCAACAGGATAAATGCCACAAATTCCAACGAATATCTTCCATTAATTTAGCAAAGAAAAACAATTTTCTTGTATTAATTATAATTATTGTTGATTTTCCATCGATACAGATTTTCCGGTAATTTTAAATTAGAATCAAGTGACCTAGTGGCACGATTTCACAGCCAACTTCCCGTTTGAGTTGTATATGCAACCACTTATACACATCTGTAATTTTAGTTATCCAACTTTTTTTTGAATTTTAAAATAAAAAATAGAATATAAATGAAAATTCAGTAATTCTGGTATGATGTGTGGTGTTTTTTTTTGTTGTTGTATTTTTCTTTTCACAGGCCGCTTGAAACCTTGAAAATTTTCACCTAGGCGGCTTCTACGCCAAACTGAACAAAATCGATTTGATTGCAGTGAGTATTTGAGCTAAAAATTGCATAACAGTTTTTTTTTAACGATAATAATATTGATAACACCAATTTTTTTTAAATCACTAATTGTAGCTTTTATGTAGTTATTTAGTTATTGATTTAAATGTTGAGTTTCCAAAAGTATTTCAAGGATTTATTTTGCCTCCTCCTGTTTTTATTTTATTTCCTTGCCATAAAGATTTAAAAATATGACTCAATTAGAATTGTTTTCTACCAAATATGGTCGTGGATGTTGTCAAGGTTCATTTCATGTCTTTAATTTCCATTTTTTTGTTTGATTTCATAATTAAAAACTGTTCCAGATTTTTTTTACTGTGTGATCTTGATGTGTCTTTTTTATCACTGTTTAATAATAATAATTGATTTAATCACTAATCTCCTTTTGTGTACTGGATTTTGTTTACTGTTCTTTACATTTTTTTTTAATAGAATTTCACGTTTCATGGCTATATTTGTTGTTTAAGTCATTATAAACATTGGAGTTGCGTCATCTTGATTGTTTGCCAAAAAAGTATGAAAATCTGTAGTGTGAATGATGCTGTAAATATTCCAAATTTTCTCTTTCTATCATTGGATTTTCATTGATTTAGATTTCCTTCTAATCTATTAAGTCTTAAGCTATTTATTATTGAAATAATTATAATAAAACTCGAATTTATACACTTGATGTGTACATATTTGGAGTTAGTTAATTTGTCTTAATTCTCAGAATAAGAAAGTTGTCTCTACATGTGGGCGAATGAGGCTCCTCTAAGATCCTTTAATTTAGTCAAATTTGTGTCTATTACCATTAAAAGAATGTTTATTCTTTTCTTAAATTTTCTATACAGTCTTTTAAGAAATGGAAATATTTTGATTCATTGCATCGATAATTAATTAAAAAAATGACACATTTGATCGAGAATAATTCGATTTTTATACGTCTCATTGGATTGTTTCTATATGGAACATTTTTCAAATATTTAAATTAAAAATCAGAATCAATTTTAGGAACATTTTAATTGTAAAACCAGTCAATAAAGCATGTTAAAATCTATTTCTAAGGGTTGAAAAGTCATTTTACAAATATTTCTTTGTCGTATTTATGGTGAAATTTATTGTTTCAATAATATTACGTGAGCAAGTATTGGAAAATGTATGGTCTTATTAAAAAATAAGAGATACTATGTTATTAAGTTATAATTTCAAAAAAAACATTGACTTTCTTTTAAATAAATACTGAAAATTCTCGTTGCTTGTATTGATTTTCCACGTTATTGATTTGTTTGTTCTATTCCGTGTCAAGTCGAGAAAATCTGTAGAATATGAAGGTAAATTTAAATGGAAATTCTGGAGATATCAAGAACAATCTCGAATGTTTTCCCGAACGTTTCCATCTCTCGAATCCTCCACATTTTTCCCCCACCACAGTTGTTACGTTTTCATTTATAAAGAGCAACAAGGTCGTGTTGTGGTATAGTTGAATTTCGAAAGTTGTTGTGCGAATTTCTCTCGTACGGTGCATTTTTTTCATTGAAAATTCTCGTGATTATTAAATTGAAATATTTTCCAATTTTCCAACCATGACTTCCCCTATGGTTGAAAGAGTACGAAACATACCTTTGATTGTTGAAAAGAACGTTTCTGTACCTGTTGTTAATGATGATGATGATGATGGGATGGATGTTGATGTAAGTGTCTCTTAATTGTTCAAAATTCGCTCTATTCTTCCTCATATTTATTTATTGATTATTAAATTTATTAATGTGTGTGTTTTTTTTTAATACAGTCTGGTTTCCCGTTTGAGCGGACCCCAAATCGTCACAATTCAATATTGGAGGATTTAGCTAATCGACATCCGGAATTCGCTGAACATTTTGAAAATTTCGGTAATAATCGACGTGGTGTACCGAGAACAACAACAACAACATCAGCAACAGATCGTCCATTTGGTTCGCGATTTGAACGTTTTGGTGGTTTCCCGTTTGATAGTCATCGAGATTTATTTGACGACGATTACGAAGACGATTTCGAAAGAAATCACCGCCAACAACATCCACAAGAAGAGAAATCACAATCAAAACAAGAATCACCACAATCACAACAACAACAAGAGTGTAGTGCTAGTGATAGTATTAGTGATCCAACAAGACAACGTAGTCGTAAACAACAAAATATCCAACAAAGTAATACGGTTGATTTAGGTCAGACACAGGAATTAGTTAATGATAGAAATCAAAGATCAATGTCGGCGCCACCACCTGATAGTCGTCCTCGATATGTTTCAAGTATTAAAATACCAATTAATCGTGAGGAACAACCACCTCAGGAACAACCAACACAGCAACAACAGCAACAAAAAGAAAGTACAACAACACAACCAAATCGGCCAACAGAAAGAGTTATTCCTATACATGTAGAAGGTCGTGATGAACCTATAATACCAAAAAATGTTGGTCCTTCATTTAGTAATCAACAAACACATTATCAACAACAGCAACAACCACCACCACAACCACAACCTGAACGTATTTTCGGCCAAAGACCAAGTCAATTTACACAGTTTTTGAATAGAGAGCCGCCGAGACCTTTCAGTGGTCAAAGACAGTTTGATGATGGTTTTAGGCAACAACAGCAACAACCGCAGTTTCAACAACAACAGCAGCAGTATCAGCAGCAACAACAACAGAAATTTGATCAGCAGAAACAGCAAGTTCCTCCTCAACATCCACCACCACAACAACAACAACAACAACAACCACAACAACAACAACAAAAAGTTCCTCCAAGTCCCATTGACACAATACAATTGATACAAAAAGACGTATCCGCATTAATGTTACAAGTCGAAAAATTTGATGGTCAACCTAAAGACAAACAGTATTTATATTTGGATGAGATGTTAACTAGAAATTTAATAAAATTAGATAATATTGATACACAAGGACAAGAGAATATACGGCAGGCACGTAAAGAGGCTATAAAATGTATAGAAAAATGTATCAGTATTCTAGAGGCTAAAGCTGCTGCTAATGCCCAACAACAACAACAACAACAACCAGAACATAAAGAAGAATCTCAACAGAAAGAAGAACAACAACAAGTAGAAGAAAAAATGGAAGTTGAGCAAGAGAAACAAGAACAACAACCGGAAGCAAGTTGTAAAATTGAAGAGCAGAAAGAAGAAAGTAAAAATGACACACAAGAAGCAACAGCAGCAGCAGCAGCAACAACAACAACAAATGAAGAATCTAAAAGTGAAGAAAAAATGGAAGCAGCTCCTGTTGATCAAACTGTTGTTGAGAATACTGAAAAGGAAAAGGAAGTGATGGAGATAGCACCAGTATCACCACCACAAATGACAGAAACAACACAAAATGAAGCTGAAAAAATGGAAACTGAACAAATTCTACCAGCAGCACCAAACGTTGAAGCAAAATCAGAATCAACAGAACTTCAGAAAGATAAAGAAGAAACGAATGAATCTGAAATTAAGAAATCAGAAGAAAAAAGTACAGAAACTAAACAAGAAGAAAAAGAAAAACAAAGTGAAATAAAACAAGAAGAGAAAAAGGAGAAGAAGAAAGGCAAAAAGAAGGACGCGACAAATAAGCAAAAGAGTTAATTGCCTTGCCAAGTTTAATTAATTCGAAATTAGAATGTAGTTACAATTTAAAATAAAGCACTAGGTTTTTTTCTTTATTTTTTTGTTAACTTTCACGATTTGTTTAGAGACTGACTTGCTTTTATTGTAGTTTTTAAAATAGGAGAATTTTTAAAAATTAACATACGAAAGTTTTAGTTTGACTGTGATTTTTTTGGAGTTTCTTTTGTGTAATCACCGTCCGTTCTCTGTTTTGTCTTTTTATAATTTATTGTAAATAATTTCAAGCCATCAATTGTACAAAAAAGAAACTGCTTAGAGCTACAATTTGTGCACTGTAAATATAAAAATTATAGAAAACTATTTAGTTTTTTTATGATTTTCTTGTGTGGTTTCTTAATTTGCTGTTGTTGTTTGAAAATACAATAATAAAACCGATTAACAATTAATTTTTTGTTTGAAATTTAATGATAAAGAACAAATATTGGACTTTGATCTTTCAGATTAACCTCAAATATTACGATGATTTTTATTAAATTTGCACCGAAATTCCGAGGTAATTTCAAAAGTTTACGGCAATTCTCGCAAGTTTCCCCGAAAGAGTTCAATTTAGATTACGAGGATGGTGGTAAAATTGCAATTTTATCGTTCAACCGCCCTAAACAGAAGAATGCATTTGGTGTGAATCTAGTGAAGGAAATCAATGAAACCGTTTATGAGATAACCGTTGGGAAACCACCAAGGGTTGCAATTCTACGTAGCCTCATCCCTGGTGTCTTTTGTGCAGGTAATTTTACCAATTTTTTTATACAGGGGGAGTCAGAAGTAACAAGTTTTTTATTTATGGATATTTCGAAAAACACCGAAAGGTAACTTTTTATTTTTTAACTATTTAATTGCGGCAAAACCAAAACGGCACTCCCTATTTTTTATTGAATTTTCGAGTAGAGCATTTTTTCTGCGTTCAGATATGTAAAAATATTGAGCCATTGGGGTTGTATTATACGTTTATTGTTAGCTGATTACAGATCAGACACGTACACAAACGAAAAAAATGTTGATAGTTAAGCTTAAAGTTGAGAAAAAAGTACAAATTCTCTTGTTTCGTTTTGATTTTACTTCTGTACAGCTGTCAAAGGGGTAAAAATTATATCAACATAGTTTTATTTATTCACTGCCGAATTAAACTTGTTATTGAACTTTTAATACGTACGGTATTCAATGTATTTTAGAGCTGTATTTTACATCTGTATTATACACACTCACATCACTACCACCTACTATTTTTACATGTATAAACGTAGAAAAATAGACATAATTAAAAAATAAAGACTTTTTCAAAATTTCCACAAATAAAAAAGTTATTAATATTATACATTAATTTTGACTCACCCTGTACAGGGTGTAAAGGTGTTTTATTTTCGAGGGTATTTGAGGATATCTCATGTAAGCAATGATGGAACAAATTAACTGATAACACAATGTAATACTACTTTTTCTACTTTGCGTCTATAATACCGTTGTTAAGTTAACAAAAGGAGTGCTTTAATGCCTGTTAACGCACTCCTTTTGGGT